>OZJO01001046.1:0-11599 GCA_900406225.1 Acrobeloides nanus | reverse complement strand
TACAATGTTCATTTTATGAAAATTTAAAAGATTGATGCAAAAATCGATTTTTCCGCAAAAAATTCAAAAAAGTTTGTATATTGCAGCGAAGAGATTGTAACAAATTCAAAATTTTAAACGCAATTATCTCGAAAACTACAACAATTCAGAACATGCTGTAAAAACAAAAAATGCTTCATTTTTCATGATCTTTCCGAATATATCATTTTTTCATATGGTTGTAAATTACTGGACTGGTCCTTTAAGGCCTATGCGACGCATCCACTAGGGTCAACTGTTTTTCACCTCTACAAAAAATCGAGAGCACAAATTTTTTTCTTCATTTTTTCAAAATAACTCTATTTTAGCGGCACAACTGGCCCACCAAAAGGAGTTATGCTAAGTCATGCAAATGTCGGCACCGTGTTAAACATCTGGATTCAACATTTCGAGAAAAATATCAAACCTCGACTTGATCCCAATTGGAATTGGGAGACAGAAAACACTCTTCTAGTTTTGCCATTTTATCACATGTACGGTTTTACTCTAGCGCACCAATGCATCCTCACCGGTTCAACTGGTATTATTATGAAGCGTTTTGAGCTGGACAAGTATCTAAGAGCAGTTGAAAAATTTAAGGTAAATCAAAAATTAATAAATGAAGAAAAATTTGTAGATCCGAGTGCTTAATGTCGCCCCTCCGATTTTGGTATTTTTGGCAAAAAGTCCTTTGGTAGAGAAGTATAACTTGTCGTGTTTGGAGTTCATTGTGACAAGATCGGCTCCAGCAAGGCAAGAGATTATTGAGGAAGTTTTGAAGAGGCTACCAAAGATAAAGTTTATTACTCAAGGTATTTTTTAAAACTATTTCTACTTCCAGAGCCCATGGATCTGGTGTCTCTGGAACTTAACTGGTCCCATGAGCTCAGGACTAGGGCCCATTTTCGGGCTCTGGACAAAATCTTATACTTACACGCTCGGAAAAAAAAGTTCGATTTAATTTCTTAAATTTTGAGATGCAAAAAATACGAAGAATTAAGAATAATTCTACTTATTGGGAAAGCATTATTCTGCTTAACGAAAATTTCGCGCTAAGCAGAATAATGCTTAAATTGTTTAAGCAGAATAATTCTTAAATCGAAAATTTTTAAGTAGAGTTATGATTTTATGTTAAGAATTATTCTGCTTATTTTTTTAAGCATAGAATATGCTAAGAGTAGGCACGCAGATATTGTCTTTGAAAAAATTTTAAGCATAGATTCTTCCATTTTTAAAGCATTGTTATGCTTACCTATATTTAAACTTTCGTTTAATAGTTAGACTGTATTGAGAGTCAGGCAACGTTAAAATGTGATTTCTTTAAACTTTGCTTAATTTTTTTCAACTTTTTCACAAACTTAGGGGTGCGTTCAAGCGTGTGGAAGAAGTTGAGGGAAATTTTTTGTTTAACTGAAAAATTGTTGCAACAACTTTCTCCACACTCTTGAACGCAGCCTAAAAATTTTTAAATGCTTCTACCCATCTCATCGAGCTGAGTCGAATGGCATGACTCGTTTTTGAAATTTCCTTCAATTTTAGCAAAAAGTGAGCTTCCAACTGTCTGATTTTTTAGCTTATGGCATGACTGAGATCGGGCTTATTGGAGCCCATTATCCAGTTGATAAGCCAGAACAATACAATGCTGTTGGAAAATTGGCATCTAATCTTGAACTCAAAGTACCTTTTCGATTTCATATAAAAATATAATTTTTTTAGATAGTAGACCCATCAACAAGAAAAGAACTTAATACAGGAGAAATCGGAGAAATTTGTGTCCGAGGCCCCAGTGTTATGAATGGATATTTAGGAAATCCTACGGCTACAGCAGGGACTTTTGAAGACGGTTGGCTTAAAACTGGTAAATATTTAAATTAGGGGCTTAGATCCGTTTTGCCAAATAAGTCTGTCCTGGCATACTTCCTGAGAGCTCTGTTTGAACCAATCACGATCTGATGATAGTCTATTCATTATGAGAAGGTCTTTGTTCATTCGATTTATGCCCATTCCTCTACGTGTGCCATTTTTAAAAATTTAGGCGATGTCGGCTATGTTGATAAAGATGGCTGGTTATATATTGTCGAAAGACTAAAAGAACTTATCAAAGTTAAAGGATTCCAGGTTTTTGTTCAAATTTCGTTAAATTTAAACCAAAATAAATTTAGGTCGCTCCAGCTGAACTTGAAGATCTTCTCCTTTCTCATCCAGATATTCAAGATTCCGCTGTTATCGGAGTTCCTGATCCCGTAGCTGGAGAATTGCCCAAGGCTTTTGTAGTGAGAAAACGTGACACTTTGACAGAAGAAGATGTAAAAAATTTTGTCAAAGGTAACAGGAATTTTATCAATTGAAAAAGATTTTTTTCTAGCCAAAGCAGCACCTTATAAACAACTTCAAGGCGGTGTAGAATTTATGAAGGAGATTCCAAAATCTGCTTCCGGAAAGATTCTACGCCGTATTTTACGTGATCAAGTTGCGAAAGCAGACAAGAAACCAGTTTTATCGAAATTGTAAACAAAAAATTTTAGACCTATTGTACAGGGCGACTAAAAAAGTAGATTGTCGCGATTTGTAGGCGATTTTTTCGAAATTATTCAATTTTTTTAATTTTTATAAATGATCCTATAGAAGTTTTTCTATGCGAGAAATCGACTGCGAGCATTGCCGAACCATAAAAACACTTCCTGGCCCTGAATTAGCTTATTTTTGCTCAATTTTTTAAATTTTAGCAAAAGGTTATTCAGGATAAAGGAAACGTTTTTCAAGGTTCTACAATGCATACAGTCGATTTCTCGCATAGATAATCCTTAAAGAGTTTTTTGGTAATACTTAAAAAATTGAACATTTTTAAAAAATCGCAAAAAATCTCACTTTTTGGGCCACCCTATATATAAAATAACGTCCATTTTCAATAGTTAAATTTTTTTTATTACGAATATAAAATGATTCATAAAAAGGGCACTTTTGTGATTTTTTATTGGGACCCGATTTTTTTCGAAAAATTACGAATAAAAGAATATAGTATAGTTTAATGACGATGCTTCCCTAACTATTCAATGGAAAAATATGGGTAATGAAGCGAAATTTTCATTTTTCTCATTTTTCCCTGAATATTGTCAGGGAAGCATTTTCGAACTCAGAGAATGCGTCCAATCGATTCCCAGCATAAAATTACCCCCAGAAGGGTTATTTTTAGAAAAATAAATTCGGGCCCCAGTTCATGTAAAAATTACAGAAATGCCCTTTTTATGAATCACTCAATAAATATTTTTTTCATAACTTTATAGTGTCTGTTCTTCAGGGCTTACACAACAAATTTTGCTCAATATTCAGTGGCTAAAGTTTCAGATTTTCATCCTATAAGCTCAAGTGAGAAAGAACTGCCAGAGATTAACTTAAAAACTTGTTAAATTTACAGGAAAAATAAAATTTTTGCGATTTTATGTTAGCAGAAAGATTGCATTTTCTCTAGTAAAACATTGTCTTTTTACCTAATTCTTTTTTCCAAAACGTCGAAAATCGAACTATCTACATTTATTTTTTAAAAAGAATTAGATCAAAAGACACATTTTACACGAGAAAATGCAATTTTCTTGCAAATATAAAAATCGCAAAAACCTCATTTTTTATGTCTCATCATGTAATTTTTATAAAAAATCATGAGGAACCCCCATGATTTTTTATGAAAGTAAAAAAAATTTTCAAGTTTTAAATTTATGCAATTTTGAAGAAAATTTTAAACTATTTTTCGTTAACAATTTCTCAATTTGATTTTTTTTAATTCCCCCCCCCCCTTGAAATGAAATCCAAACGCCGCCCATGACCTTAAATTTTTCTTGAATTTTTCCAGGAGAGTGAAATATAACCGTTCAAAATGTAAATGACGACTAAACCAAGTTCCTTATTTTTTTTGTTACGTCTGATGTATCGACTTTATAGTAGCTTGATGAGTCGCTGTGTTAAATAAAAAGAATAGCTTGAAGGCATTATTTGTTCATCAAATATAGTTCATCTTTATATTGCAATAAAAATGACATAAAATCATTAAACTAAAAAAAGTTATGCACAAGCTCATTTGCTTTTTATTTTTGCACATTAACTAATATACTTTCGTATATTCTTTCTCCTATAGTCTATTTAGCGAGAAGAGCAATAAACAATTGGCGCTCCATATTGCAGTGGATAAAGAAGCATATCGTCCGATCTGGCAAATTAAGCAATATTGGTCCCGCAGGTTCGATCCCTTTAGAGTAAAACTTTTGAATTTCAAAAAAATTTTATGAAAATAATTTTTTCCTCCCTATCACATTTGCATTCCTCATATAAAAATACACATATGCAAATTTTTTTTAACGATAATAGAGTTGTAAAAACAAATCTCCGTCAGGTGGACTCGAACCAGAGACCTCGGAGTCAACCAAGATGTTGCATCCCCGGTGATCGAACCTGAGGGCTCAATGTTTCTTAACTTTCCTGATCGGATGGGATCGCTCATTACACCACTTGGGACACCTTTGATTAAATCTCTCTGAAAACAGACATTATATACTTANCCAAGATGTTGCATCCCCGGTGATCGAACCTGAGGGCTCAATGTTTCTTAACTTTCCAGATCGGATGGGATCGCTCATTACACCACTTGGGACACCTTTGATTAAATCTCTCTGAAAACAGACATTATATACTTAATTTTTTGATGATGTCCTTATTCCATGAAATTCAAATATTCTCAAAAATAAAACGAAAATTTGAATTTTATAATTTAGCGATTACATCAAAGCGTTCATTTAAACCAAACATAATGCGACATTTAACGTTGAGTAGAATTGTCCTGCTGGGTAAATTTTTTGTTTCCACTGTCCATTTCAGAGTTTCATCTTTTCATCAAACAAAATTTGTATTATTTTAATTCCAATTTTTTTGAAATTTGCATAAAGCTTTAGAGAACTGTAAATACAGGGTGGACCAAAAAAAGTAGCTTTTTTTATTTTTTGGGATCCGGAAATTTATTTTTTAAAAATAAGCCCTCTAGAAATAAATTTATGCGGGGAGTCGATTGCGCGCATTCCCGGAGTATGAAAACGTTTCCTTGAACCTGATTCAGGGACATTTGGATTTTGAAGTGAAACTAGTTATTTTTAAAGAAAAAGTGAAAATTGTCATTTTCTGTATCAAGGAATCGTTTTTATGTTTCGAAAATGTGTGCAATCGATTTCTCGTATAAAATTACCCATGGAAGAATGATTTCCAGATAAAAAAATGCAAAAAACAAAAATAACCATTTTCACTTCAAAACTATTTTTCCTTGAATCAGGATCAGGGAAGTGTTTTCATGCTCCGGGAATGCGCGCAATCGATTCCCCCGCATAAAATTATCCCTAGAGGACTATTTTTAGAAAAATAAATTTCTGGGATCCAGAGAATAAAAAAGCATCTTTTTTGGCCTATTCTGTATAAAGCTATTTAAAGTTTTTTTTCGCGAGATTTACAATAAAGGTTTTGAAAGTTCGTGTCTAAAAATTATCATATTTTTAATATCAGAAGCATAATTTTTAGAGCGAGATCCACTAAATATGCTTCCTCAAAATACGGGTTCAAATGAAGAGGAAGAGGAAAAGCCAAGTAGTAGTAAAGAAATAGTACCAGTTAAACTTTCCGAAGATAATAAAATTGATGAGCAAACAAAAGCTGGTAATTTTTTTTTAAATTTAAAAAAATTTTTAATTTTTAAGAATTGTTGGTTCTAATGCAAAGATATTTGGCAGCAAGTTGTCCAGAAGCGGCAGAAGTGCTCAAAAATGAACTGGAAAAGAAAAATGTAAGGGTTTTGAAAAAGAGTCCTACTCGAAATTTCAAATTAAAAAAATCTTAATCTTTTTTTAGATTATTCCACCTAGATATGATATTACTGGCCAGTCAAGAAAACGGTCTTTCGAAGAATATGTAAAACTTTATAACTTCTTTTTCAAAAATCATTCAATTTCAGGTCCGCCTAATACCTCAAGCTCAACCTAACCTCATGGATTTAATGTCCCACCTCAATTCTCTGACCAACAAATATGTACCTCCAGTTTTACCAAAACTGCCATTACGCATTATTAACTCAAAACGCCAGTCACTTACGAGGAATACAGGTGCTTAAAAAATTATATTGTATAAAGCAAAAAATTTAAATTTTTAGAGTCAGTTAAAAAGTTACCAGTCATTGAAGACATATTGACACAAAGGCCTTCATTGAGTGGTTTTCAAAGTTTGGATTGTTTAAAGTATTTTTTATTTGTTGCCCTTTTCCGAGGCCATGTGGTCAAGTGGTTAGGATTTTTTTCAGATTATAGATCATTTTAAAAAAGTGATGTCAAATCCCACGGTGGCACAAGTGAATCGAGAAATGTTGCCAGTTTTTAGGTTCAACTTCCAAAATCTCTAACTTTTCACTGATAAATCGAAATTCGGAAATTCTTTTTGCATTTTATTCCCCAAACAAAATACTAATTTTGTAGTAAGCGATTTTTTCTGAAACCTTTCTTTTGACCAAAAACTTTAACTTCCAAGTTTACGTTGTTGAAAAACTCGAATCTACGATATCCAACTTCAAAAATCTTCAGCTCTTCGGAGACTAATCCGATTTCGATAATTCTTTTTACATTTTGTAATTTAGTTAAAATGTAAACTTTTTATTGAGCGATTTTTTCTGAAACCTCTGTCCCGCCGAGATATAAGACTTTAAAGCTTTAGGTGATCCTACAACCTTTCTCGATCCCTTTAACTTGAAATCGCGCCACCGTGATCCACGTGAAAAATTGTAAGACCAAATCTCTATCCACTTGTCCACAAGGGCCTCTTTTTCTCTATGAAATATTTTTTAAATTTTAGAATGTTAACCGCTCGAGAAATGGGCACTCAGCTTTCTTCACGATTATTGTTGCGAAAAGATTGTATCAATAATTTGGACCTCCATGCAAGAATTTTGGGTCATTTATCAGCAGTTTTTTGTGTAGCTTTTGATCGGACTGGGAGATATATCATAACTGTATGATCATAAAATTTTTAAAAAATCAAAATTTCAGGGCGCTGATGATAACCTCATAAAAATTTGGGATGCCCATAAAGGCATACTCCGGTGCACCTTACGTGGACATGCTGGAGAAATTTCCGACATTACGGTGTCACATGAAAATACTGTCTTGGCTACCGGATCTACGGATAAAACCGTCAGAGTTTGGTGTCTTCAAACTGGAAGGGTGTTGCAAATTTATCACTGTCATACGGGAACAATAACGTCGATAGCTTTTCTACCATATATGGTGGATGAACATCGATTTTTGGTTTCCACTGGTTCGGATTGTCGAGTGTGTTTTTATAAATGGAATGGTCCGAAAAAGGAATTTCCGTAAGTCAAGGAGTAGATCATACATTATCAATGGGGGGCTGTCCCCTAGCATTGAGCCAAAAATTAAGATTCATATAGCCTCGGAGTTCCAAGTCTCAAAGCATATATAGCCGAGCCAAAAAATTAAATGGCGACTTTTTTTTGGTCGACAACATATAGCCCGAGGTAGCTTGCCCCTCTCCTTGTTCATGTATGGGGTAGATCCCAATTTCTGTAACTTTTTTGTGAGTGCATATGCGGTTTTTTGGCAACAATTGGAGGGACTTCAAAATTTTAAGTACGATTAATGTCATTCGACTCAGTTCAACGAAACGAGTGAAACTAAATATATATTATACTAAGACTCTAAGGAATCACATGGCCGATTGGTTAGTGTGATAGGATTGCACTCATAGATGTAGCTAGGATCTTTGAATGGAAGACCATTATGTTTTTATTTTTTTCGCTGCTTCGCCGCGATAGGGGGGGGGATATAATCCTCCTCATGGCTACGTCTAAGATTGCACTTGGTGCCATTTCGTTTCACTCGTCTCTTTAAGCTGAGTAGAATGGCATTACTCGATTTTAAATTTTCGAATTTCCTCCAATATTTGCCAAAAACCGCCATGACCCTAACTTCTGTAAAATTTTTATGGGTTCACTGTTTCACCTTCATATGCACGTTGTTATTTAATTTTTAGAACAATCCCATATTTATTCGACGAACGTGTCACTTCCGGCTCAAGAATTGTTAGCAGCTGCCATAGCCCTGGTGGAAATCTTGTAGTAATCGGAGATACCCATCACTATATCCGCATATATCAAATTTTGGAAGACAATATAGAGAAAATTTTTGAATACCATGCTCATACCGTAAAAACAATGTTTTATAGTTTTTATATAACTAGAAAATTTTAGGACCGAGTGGATAGTTTAGTATGGTCTCACTCCCATTTAAGATTTGTTAGTGGAAGTAAGGATGGTACGGCAAAAGTATGGAAGTTTGCGGCTGGGCATTGGACTTCTGTAAATCTGTACCCTTTTTTGAAAATGTAAGCTTTTAAATATTTAGCCTAATCCATATAGCCTAGCCTAATTCTAAGCCTATAAAACTTTTGTACAATATGAAGTTGGCTAGTTGAAAATAGATAAAAATTTAATTTTAGCGAAGAACCAGCTCGTGTCCGCCACCCCCGTCTAGCACCAAATGGACGAGGTGGCCTTGAGCTTACTTATACAGCGCCAGTACCGGTACAACCAACGACCAATAAGAAAAATAGTTACAAAGTTACAATGTTGTGCTGGTCGCTAGAAGATGATTTTGTTATTAGCAGTGGAACTGATTATGTCATTCGAGTTTGGAATTGGGAAACCGGACAAGTTATCAAAGAGATGCTAGGACATGAAAATGATGCATTTGTTTTGACAGCACACCCAATTTACAAAGAATTTATTTTTAGTGCTGGTCATGATGGATTTGTTATAGTAAGTGATTTTTCAATTAGCATCAGAAGCGCAGCCAAAGAGGTAGGGGTGAGAGAGGGTGTGGTGTCCCTCATAATTATGATGCTACCCCATCCATTTTTGAATTTGAAATTTAATCCATACCTTTTCAGGTCTGGGACATCTATAAAGGTGTCGCTGTTAAGAAAAACATAAATACCGACGCAATTGGAAATGACCCCATTTTCGACCTCTGTGTTTCATCTGATGGAACTCTAGTGGCATTTGTTGACTCACAAGGGCATTTATCAATTCTTGGCGTTGGTCGAAATGATAGAATTCGATCCTATCCGAAACAACAGTTCTTTCACACCGATTATAAGTATGCATATATTTTATCTATTAAACTAGAATAAATCATTCTAGGCCACTATTTACCGACCACAATCATTATGTTGTCGATGCTGATACTGGTTTGGCGCCACATCTTATGGACCCTCCAATTTTTTGTAATGCTGATACCA
Source organism: Acrobeloides nanus (assembly GCA_900406225.1). Lineage (NCBI taxonomy): Eukaryota > Metazoa > Nematoda > Chromadorea > Rhabditida > Cephalobidae > Acrobeloides > Acrobeloides nanus. Next base: position 2,248 of record OZJO01001046.1, on the reverse strand, counting down.
TACCACATGAGCAAATTTTTCAAAGAATGATTCCGGGAAATGATGTTATTGAAACTAACATAACTCAAACTCTGGAAAATTCTCAAAGCCAGTCAGAAAATCCAAATATCCAAGAAGTATGAACACTTTGTCAAGAATCTCAAAACCGTTATTTTTTATAGCTCCTTAGCATAGGTCGCACCCAATCTCGTTGCCCATGGATTACGCGAGATATCATTCAAAGCTACCGAGAATCACAATTGAATAAAATTTATGATGAAAGGAATTGTACCACAGAGGAAGAGAGAAAAGAGTTTGAAAAAGAAAAGGAAAAATATGATCCAGAAATTGAACAGGTAGTCGAATTTGGGAAAAAAAAGTTAAATTTTAAATTTAGCGAGTTTTACAAAGCAGTCAAGCAGCTCAAAGTCAACGTAATCAAAGTAGGTTTTTTAAAATGAATTTTTCTTTGATGCCGTTAAAGTAATAATAATCCCTGGGGGAGGAGCACGACGCGAAAAAATGCCGAAAAGGTGCATGTATGGAATAGGAGGGAGTAGCTATTGGCTACGTCATTGTTTTCCAATATATGTTATGGCCAATGTACCCCATCCAAAAAGACGAAATTTTGATTTTTTAATTTTCAGGAGGTCGTGGCCGACCTGGTACCGCCAGAACAGGCATATCAGTTCGTGATATTGATCAACTGTTTGAAAGACTAAATCAGCCTGTTGGAAGAGGTCGTAATCGTTCTCTAGTTGATCCAATCGGCCAGCTTTCCGATCCAGAAGACGACAATTATACTGAACACTCACATTCCGGCGAAGATGACAGCTCTGAAGATGAAACCGAAGATGGTGATGGACAACAAGATAGAGGTCACTTAGAAGAAGATGATAGCGATTATGAGGTAACTTATAGGACTCATATATTGGGTCGATCAATAAGTATCTGGCTTTTGAGTATCGTGTCGAATCTCTCCATGAGGGAGTTATTTTCGCAAATTTTCCTTCAACTTTGTAAACTTTTATTTTGCCTCATTTGTTCTGGCCAGAAAACTGTCAACTCCACATCAGACCATTCCAGTGTCAAAAAATTATAAAAAATTCTCAAAATTTAATATATTTTTAGGTTGGTAGACCAGAAAGCTCAACAGTATTCCGTTCAAGATCAAATTTCACTGTAACTGGGCGCCGTAAATCGCGTAGAAACCGAAATCCTGAAGATTCTGGCCCATCTAGCCAGCAAAGTCAACTTTTTTCAAGCTTTTCAAATTCAACAAAAAAATTTAGGCACTCACCATACTTCACCACGACGCCGTCGTAGTAGAGTTCAACCTTCTCGAGCTCAACGATCTAGAAGACCAAGAGAAGAACAAACTAGTCCTGAAAGATCGAGGAGATCAGAGGGAACCAAAAGAACACGAGATCGCTCAGAAAAATCAACAGAAAGAAAAAGAATCAAGGCTGAAAAAGTTGAATTTGACGACCCAGATTTGTTTACTCAAAGTGATCCGGATGTACCAAGTACTTCTTCTGGAAGAGCTCACAGAGCATTAGCAAGAAAATCTTCTCAATCTGGTGATGAGATTAAAAAAACTTCGAAAAGGCATCAAGCTAAAAAAGGTGAGAAAAAATTAGCCATACAAATAAAAATTTTTAAGAACCATCAAGCGCTCATGGACCTATTATCGATTTTCCAATGTGGATGCGAAAAGTTCAAGTCCGTCGTTTTCCATATATCGCACAACTTGGAGATCAAGTCGTATATTGTCTACAAGGCCATCAGGCTTATTTAAACGCAGTTGAGGAGCAAAGAATTTATCGAATTCCGAGAGAATTTGATATACGGTAACTTGATATTTTTATATGTGGGATTGACCTGGACCAGACAAGGGCCGAAACCCGAACCGATTTTTTCCAATCTAATTGTTACTATTATAGAAGTGATTTAAATGCCGAAGAATTTTGCATAGTCGATGAGCTCGAGTATAGATTAAAGCCATATCGGACCATTGTCTTAAAGTTAGCTATCACTGATGCTAATGGTAGGAGAAAGAAAGGAGAGTATATAAATGTTATGTAAGTAACTTTTCAAATTTATTCTTAAAATTGTGAAAATTTAGGTACCATGACATGGAAGGCCAGCCAGACTTTTTGATTCTCAAACAACACTATGACCTTTCGCTGAGCTACTCGTTTGATTCTGGAAGTGCGGTAGAGGCTATGATAGATGATATTTGGTGGGTAGGAAGAATTCAGAATCGAGT
>OZJO01001045.1:0-21407 GCA_900406225.1 Acrobeloides nanus | reverse complement strand
TAACCATAATCAGCTAATTCCACAAAAAATAAAGCCAAACCAGGGATGCTCTACAAGAATATGGACATTTTTTTTCAAAGTCGCATCATCAATTGGTGACCTTTCCTTGTTAGCCTGATGCCTAACCTGAAGCTTAGCCTGAGGCTTAGCCTAACAGTAAACATTTCGAACTTGATTTCTTCGATTTCGCCCAAACATACGCCAATTTTTTACCCATAGTGGGAGTACTAAAAAGCCGCAAAAAATTTTTCCCACCGACATTCCTATGAGGAGATAGAGCTCAAAATGTGGTTTGTGGGGTCAAAATTAGGGTTCAAAGATACCATCATAACTTTTTATGATTAAAATATTTTTCGCTAATTCTTTTTGTATTTATTAGAGGGTGAAAAGACACAAATTATGGTATATTAACTTTGGCCTTAGACTTTTATTTTTATGGATAAAAACGTCTTACAAAAATACACCATTTTGTCATTTTTGTAAGACGTTTTTAGCCATAAAGATAAAGATCTAAGGCCAAAGTTAATATACCATAATTTGCGTCTTTTCACCGTCTAATAAATGCAAAAAGATTTAGCAAAAAAGATTTTAATCATAAAAAGTTATGATGGCATCTTTGAACCCTAATTTTGACCCTAAAAACCACATTTTGAGCTCTATCTCCTCATAGGAATGTCCGTGGGAAAAATTTTTTGCGGCTTTTTAGTACTCCCACTATGGGTAAAAAATTGGCGTATGTTTGGGCGAAATCGAAGAAATCAAGTTCGAAATGTTTACTGTAAGACTAAGCCTCCATTAAAAATCGCACTTTTTCTAAATTTCGGATTTTCTAAATTTCGGGTTTCTAAATTTCGGATTCAAATTTTGGGTTATAATCGGGTACGTTGTTTCAACAGTCCTCATTATGCGATACACCTTGGAAACTAGCAAAAACTTGGAATTTTCGTTGACACGTCATCAATTTCAGATGAAACCTGCATTCGCTATGACAATCCACAAGAGCCTAGGCCAGGCTTTTGAATTTGTTGACATCGACGTTTTCGCGCATGGACAGCTTTATGTATCATTAATAGTTGGTTTCTTCTTCTCGCGAGGTCGAAGGCCTCACCCGTTCTGCGCTAGGCACTTGAGTTTTAACAAAACACATAATAAACAAAACAAATGATACGAAAAATGAATTAATTTTCGACTTTTGCTTCTTCATCTAGTAAGTATTCGAATTCCATGAGGTCTGCCATCTCTTCAGCTGTCATCAAGTCTGTCATCTCTTCGGCTTGTCCAAAGTTCAATTCTACAGATTTTTTTCAAAATTTCAAAATCGATATTTTAGCAACAGCCGGTCCATGTTTTTCCTATGGATTTAATAGATGCCATCGAGAACTGTGGGCCCCATTTGATGGTGATGTGAACGTATGCAGAAATATTGCAGAAACTAATCAAGACATGGATGACAAAGGAAGTTCACTTGTCAACGCAGATTGTGGTTCTTGTGTTATCTTATACGCGGACAAAAATTGTAAAGGAAGAAGTGTTCGATTTACGAAAGAAACTCAATACAAGGACGAAAATCATGCAAATTTTGCGAAAATTAATTTTGACAATATGGCTTCTTCGTATATGTTTTGCTGATAGAATCCATAAAATTGAATTTTTTGAAGTTAAAGGGGGTGCACGCCCAAAAATTTTCAAATTAGCTGATTTTTGGTATCCAGGGATTTTCGGGCACGAGAAATCGAATGGCGCAAGTCCCGAGTTCCGAAAAATTTTTCATGACACCCTATTGGGCATGAGGGGTACCCCATGTTAAAGAATTAATTTTTTCTTAGAGAATCATGAAAATTTTTTCAGAACTCAGGACTTGCGCCAATCGATTTCTAGCGCCCGAACACCACCAAGTACCAAAAATCAGCCAATTTGAAGGAAAAAGTTTTTTCGAGAAGTGTACTGGACGTGCACCCCCTTTAACAAAGTTCGAATTAAAAAATTGTGTAAAAAATTTATTTTTTTAAATAAAAAATTCTCAAATGCATAAAAATTACAGGAGCTACTACACAATGGGAGGGCACCCACGTGAAAATTTTTTCGAAAATTTTTTCTGAAAATGACCCCTGGGGATAAAAACATGCAGGGCATACGAATTTGACATTTTCGAAGCGAAAAAACGCTTCCCTGATTCAGGAAAGACCTATGTATTGAAGCGAAAAGTCGCAAAAAACGTCCCATTTAATGAAAAAATAGAACTTTGGTAGATTTTCTTGATTTTTTTGTATGTCTTCATAGTTTCATTTAATTTTCCAACTAAAGCATTTGAAATATTATCGGTAGCTGAATGTAGTAAATCAGGAGATATATTCTTTACGTGATTCAGGGAAGGCGTATTGTGTATTGAAGCGAAAAGTCGCAAAAATGCGATTTTTGCCTAAAAACGACCCCCTTTTGGGGTAAAAATGTGCGGCAATCCGAAATTTGATATTTATTTCTTGAATCCGAGGAATTTTATGAATGTCAAATTCGGATTCCCCGAACATTTTTACCTCAAAACGGGTCGTTTTTAGGCAAAAATCGTATTTTTGCGACTTTTCGCTTCAATACACAATACGCCTTCCCTGAATCAGGGAAGCGTTTTTTCGCTTCGAACATGTCAAATTCGGATTCTCCGCATGTTTTTACCCGTAAGTTAGGCTTAAGCCTAAGCCTAGACCTAAAACTAAGCCTAGGCCTAAACCCAAGCCTATGTCTAAGCAGGTCTAAGCTAAGCCTAAGCCCAAACCCTTTCACTCCTAAAATTTTCGAAGAAATTTTCACGTGGGTAGCCCCCCCCCCTCCTCATTGTGTAGTAGCTCCAAAATTACAAAACAAGCGTTTAATTTACAAGGGAACTGTGGAATGATATTCCATTCGCATTTCTTGAAGTTTTATCAACAGCTCATTTTGGCGATCACGTTCAACTTCGTCTTCATCGGGGATATCGACAGACGACTTTCTAAAAAAAATTGAAATTTTGAACAACAATTGGTTAAGATTTGGGTTGGCGGGAGCAGGAAATCCTTATCGGGAACGGGAAAGGAAGCAATCGGGAATCATAATCGGGCGGGGAAATTCCCGAAATCGGGAAATGAACAAATTTTTGTAACTTATAAAGAAATAGTAGGAAAATGAGGATAAAAAAAATGGTTAGGAGTGAAAGGGCTTAGGCCTAGGCTTGAGCTTAGGCTTAAGTTTAGGGTCGCCACAAGCTATCGTGTCCCCACAAGCAACGGCACAAGTTATCTTACGAAGTCATCGTACGAGTGTAAAATACACTCGTACGACGGACGAAATGGCCACAAGCTATCGTATGAATTTCGTACGATGCCATCGTACTGCGTCGTACGACAGCTTGTGGCGATTTCGTCGTACCCTTACGTTAATTTTACGATCGTACGATGACTTCGTACGATAGCTTGTGCCGTGCTTGTGGCGACCCTTAGATTTGAGCTTAGGCTTGGGCTTAAGCTTAGGCTTAGACTTAGGCTTAAGTTTAAGCCCCCAAAATTTTTTTGTTGCAAAAATGGGTACAAGGACGATACACACCTCACAGATTTTGATGAATTTTTCACACATTAGAAATTTCAAAATTTTGCATTGTTTTTTTCAAATCTGTGTGAAAAATTCGTCAAAATTAAATCTGTGAGGTGTGTACTGCCCTAGTGCCGGCAAAAATGGCCTTTTTCGAGAGAAAAAAATTGTCGAGAATTCCCGATTCGGGAAACGGGAAAAATTTTCCCTCCAACCCTAGTTAAGATATGTATATACCGTGAAAATACTCTAGCTTCTCCATCAAAACCACATCTTAGTTCATCGGTAACAAAAGCTATCAGGGTTCTCCAAGCTCTACCAGATTCCCGAGTTTTCTAAAAATGGGAATTTTTGGAAAATTTTTTACATTTCCGGGGATAGTGGCGAGTTATGTAACACTGCGTCTGGTAGGCTGTGCAAGTGGGGGAACGGTGGAGCCGAGGAGCTGCTGCGCACATTTACGAAGCTTGAAAACGCTTCTCTGACCTTGAATCAGGGAATCGAAGTGTGTGTATTGAAACGAAAATCGAAAATTCTTAGATTTTCTGGAGGTAAATGTATGCGGGAAATCGATTGCGCGTATTTCCGAAGCTTGAAAGCGCTTCCCTGATTCAGAGAAATGAGAGTGTGTATTGAAGAGAAAATCGAAAAATTTTGGGTTTCCTGTCTCAAAATCATCTTCCTGGGGGTAATTTTATGCGGGGAATCGATTGCGCGCATTCCCGAAGCTTGAAAATGCTTTCCTGATTCAGGAAATTAGTGCATGTTAGATTTTTGCTTCAATACACACACTCCGATTCCCTGATGCAGGGTCAGGGAAGCGTTGGAAATGCGCGCAATCGATTTTTAAAACGATTGATCGAAAATTAAAGAAATTTTTACTTGAACAGGATCTGAGCAACAAATTTTCTCCATGGAAATCTCGCCAAGCTGTTCCCAAATATTGGCGTTGAAGCCACAACTTTGATTCAAAATTGCGTGGTGTTGGCCAACTCGTTTTACCATGGCTATAGCTTCTTGCTCGTTGTCGATGTTACTTATGAGATCATCGAAGAATCTTTAAAAATTTTTTTTGAAAAAATATCCATTTTTTCGCCCAAAAATTCTTCAAAAATGGCTATTTTTGCACACAAAAAGCGATTTTTTTTCGTCAAAATATTAGTCATTTTGAAAATTGTTTTGGTTATTGAAACGAAAACATGAATCAGGTTTTCGTTTTAATAACCTAAAACAATTTTCAAATTGGATAATTTTAGCGTTATTTTTAGCCACAAATGCGAATTTTTTCCTTACTGTATAAGCAATCTGATATGCTCATCAACGGTGGCACCTTTTCTCGGCTCTTTATTCACGAAACAATCCACCAAGGCGGCTTTGTAGAAAATCTAAATTTTAAATGACCAGTCCACTCGGAAAAAACTCTATCTAAAAATTATATATTCGAAAAATTCATGAAAAATGGAGCATTTTTTGTTTTTACAGTAAATTCTGAATCGTCGTAGTTTTTGAGATAATTGCGTTTGAAATTTGAATTTGCATTCATGTTTTCGTTGCAATACACAAACTTTTTTGAATTTTTTGCGGAAAAATCAATTTGTGCATCGATTTTTAAAATTTTCATAAAATGAATATTGTTGCAATTTGTATAGCTAAATGAGACGAACAAAATGACACCAAAATTATCCAATTTGAACATTGTTTTGGGTTATTGAAATGAAAANTCATTTTGTTCGTCTCATTTAGCTATAAACAATTGCTACAATGTTCATTTTATGAAAATTTAAAAAATTGATGCAAAAATCGATTTTTTCGTTAAAAATTCAAAAAAGTTTGTGTACTACAACGAAGAGCTTGTAACAATTTCAAACGCAATTATCTCGAAAACTACAACGATTCAGAACATGCCGTAAAAACAAAAAATGCTCCATTGTTCATGATCTTTCCGAATATATCATTTTTTTCATATGGTTGTAAATTACTGGAATGGTCCTTTAAGTCTAAGATAAGCCCAAGCCTAAGCTTAAGCCCCCAAAATTTTTGTTGTTGCAAAAATGGGCACAAGGACGGTACACACCTCACAGATTTTGATGAATTTTTCATACATTAGAAATTTCAAAATTTTGCATTGTTTTTTTCAAATCCGTGTGAAAAATTCGTCAAAATTGAATCTGTGAGGTGTGTACCGTTCTAGTGCCGGCAAAATAGCCTTTTTCGGGAGAAAAAAATTGTCGGGAATTCCCGATTTGGGAAACGGGAAAAATTTTCCCTCCAATCCTAGTTAAGATATGTATATACCGTGAAAATACTCTAGCTTCTCCATCAAAACCACATCTTAGTTCATCGGTAACAAAAGCTATCAGGGTTCTCCAAGCTCTACCAGATTCCCGAGTTTTCTAAAAATGGGAATTTGTGGAAAATTTTTTAATATTTTCGGAGATTGTGACGAGTCCTGTAACACTGCGTCTGGTAGGCTGTGCAAGTGGGGGAACGGTGGAGCCAAGGAGCTGCTGCGCACATTTACGAAGCTTGAAAACGCTTCTTTGACCCTGAATCAGGGAATCGAAGTGTGTGTATTGAAACGAAAATCGAAAATTCTTAGATTTTCTGGAGGTAAATGTATGCGGGAAATCGATTGCGCGTATTTCCGAAGCTTGAAAGCGCTTCCCTGATTCAGAGAAATGAGAGTGTGTATTGAAAAGAAAATCGAAAAATTGTGGGTTTCCTGTTTCAAAATCATCTTCCTGGGGGTAATTTTATGCGGGGAATCGATTGCGCGCATTCCCGAAGCTTGAAAATGCTTTCCTGATTCAGAAAATTAGTGCATGTTGGATTTTCGTTTCAATACACACACTCCGATTCCCTGATTCAGGGTCAGGGAAACGTTGGAAATGCGCGCAATCGATTTTTAAAACGATTGATCGAAGATTATAAAAATGTCAAAAAATTTTTTTACTTGAACAGGATCTGAGCAACAAATTTTCTCCATGGAAATCTCGCCAAGCTGCTCCCAAATATTGGCGTTGAAGCCACAACTTTGATTCAAAATTGCGTGGTGTTGGCCAACTCGTTTTACCATGGCTATAGCTTCTTGCTCGTTGTCGATGTTATTTATGAGATCATCGAAGAATCTTTAAAAAAATTTTTTTTGAAGAAATATCCATTTTTTCGCCCAAAAATTCTTCAAAAATGGCTATTTTTGCACGCAAAAAACGAATTTTTTTCGTCAAAATATTAGTCATTTTGAAAATTGTTTTGGTTATTAAAACGAAAACATGAATCAGGTTTTCGTTTCAATAGCCAAAACAATTTTCAAATTGGATAATTTTAGTGTTATTTTTAGCCAAAAATGCGAATTTTTCCTTACTGTATAAGCAATCTGATATGCTCATCAACGGTGGCACCTTTTCTCGGCTCTTTATTCACGAAACAATCCACCAAGGCGGCTTTGTAGAAAATCTAAATTTTAAATAACCAGTCCACTCGGAAAAAACCCTATCTAACAATTATATATTCGAAAAATTCATGAAAAATGGAGCATTTTTTATTTTTACGACACCTTCTGAATCGTTGTAGTTTTTGAGATAATTGCGTTTGAAATTTGAATCTGCGTTCATGTTTTCGCTGTAATGCGCAAACCTTTTTGAATTTTTGTTGCGGAAAAATCAATTTTTGTATCGATATTCTAAATTTTCGTAAAATGAATATTGTAGCAATTTGTATATCTAAATGAGACGAACAAAATGACACCAAAATTATCCAATTTGAAAATTGTTTTGGTTATTGAAACGAAAACATGAATCAGAATTTTCGTTTCAATAACCCAAAAAAATTTTCAAATTGGATAATTTTGGCGCCATTTTATTAGTCTTATAAAAAATCTCAACAATATTCATTTTATGAAAATTTAAAAAATCGATGCAAAAATGGATGTTTCCGCAACAAAAATTCAGAAAGTTTGTGTAATACAACGAAAACATGAACGCAAATTCAAATTTCAAACGCAATTATCTCAAAAACTACAACGATTCCGAACATGCCGTAAAAACAAAAAATGCTCCATTTTTCATGAACTTTCCGAATATATAGTTTTTATATAGAGTTTTTCCAAGTGGAGACTGGTCCGTTAATATTTTTGAATTTTGTTCATTTTTCAATTTTTAAAAAAAATTTTTATTGCATCTTTAAAAAAATGTTGATATGAAATCTTTACATCTTTGACTTTTGGTGCGACAATTTCCAGCTCGACAAGGATTTTCCGCATGAGCGCAAACGCCTGAGGTTTTAGCTGGCGCCAGGAAGTCACCAAAGCTTGTTTTTGGCTCGGCGGCATGCGAGATAATGAAGAGGCTGAATCAGAGCCTAAAAATTTGGTTGAAAAAAAATTTGAGTTTTAAAAAAATTAAATTTTAAAAATCATGTTTTCATTTTTTTTGCCTGTGTATTAGGGATGCACGAGTTGCAAAAAGTGACAATCCTTTCAAAATCCTTGTCACTGGCCAGAAATATGCGAATTTCTAGCACGATAATATTTCATTCATTGTGAAAAAGAAGACGAATTTATCACTTTTTTCACTACAAACAATTTATATTCATGCTCAAAATTCGCATATTTCTCTTCGGTGACAAGGATTGTTCTTTTTGTAACTTGTGCATCTCTACTGTGTAAACAAAAAAAAAATTAAAAACATTTTTTTTTCAAATTTCTGTAAAGTCTCTTACTCATGGGTCGTCTTGATGATCTACTTCGAAAACCTTTTGCAGTGCCACGACGTGACAAACCATTACACGGTTGAGTACTGCCTAAACTTATTTTATAGGGGGCATTTCCCGCCATGAGAAAAAAACAGTTCATCACTCATGATGCTGGCAAAAAATTCAATTTGAACGGGGGAGAGTACGAGCCTCGGAGGTCGAAATTTTGTTTTGATTGAAGTATAAAATCTTGAAAAAAACAAACTTTTTTAAACTTACATGAAAAATTTTTGTCTACCATTATTTTGTGAATTTGATTAAAACCGAAAATTTTTTTCAGATACATGAGAAATTTTGTAACTTATCAAAAAATAGTAGGAAAAATGAGAATAAGAAAATGGTTAGCAATGAAAGGGCTTAGGCTTGGGCTTAGGCTTAGGCTTAGGCTTGGGCTTAGGTCTAGGCTTAGGCTTAAGTCTAGGCTTAGGATTAGGCTTAAGCCTAGATTAGCTTAGGTCTGCTTAGATAAGCCTAGGCTTAGGACTAGGCTTAAGCCTAGACTTAGGTCTAGGCTTAGGCTTAGGCTTAAGCCTAGGCTTAGTTTAGGCCTGCTTAGGTCTAGGCTTAGGCCTAGGCTTAGGATTAGGCTTAAGCCTAGGCTTAGGTCTGGGCTTAGTCTTAATTTGTTTCTCTTGGCGGAAAATTTTCCATAAGTGGAAAACTTTGCCTAAAATTAAATTTTTCTAAAACACTCATACCTTTAGGAAATCGTAACGATTGGGTTCTTCTAAACACCGATGCTGTGTCTTCCGTCATCAATATTTTTTTAAATATAGAAAAAAATACGCAAATTTGGGATATGTTCAAAAACCTAAACCGGGCAATAAAACTTTTGCAAAAGTAAACAAACTCGCAAACTCTACGGCTTAAATAGCCGCGAATAAAAACAGGCGTGAAAACTGAGCAAAAAGAATTTCCGGAATGGAGTGAGTGCGTTAAACACCTGCGTTTGATTTCCTATTTAAAAGAGAAAGCATTAACTTCTGGAGAGGAAAATGAGCAGAAACCACGAGTTTCACAGGGTGAGGCAAAAAAGTGCGTTTTTGTGATTTTTAGGTCTCGAAAAATTTTTTCTAAAAATGACTCCTATAGCTGTAAGTTTATGTGGGGAATCGATTGCGCGCATTCCTGAAGCATGAAAACACTTCCTTGACCTTGATTCAGGAGAAAAGTTGGTTTTTTGACGTGAAAATGGTCATTTTTCTATTTTCCCCTGAATCAGGATCAGGGAAGCGTTTTCATGCTTCGGGAATGCGCGCAATCAATTTTCCGCATAAAATTACCCCTACTTGGGTCATTTTTAGAAAAAAAATTTTCGATCCCAAAAAATTTTTCGGGCCTCAAAAATCACAAAAATGAACTTTTTTGCCTCACCCTATAACATATGCAACTTCAAAAATATACGAATTTCGAGCACGATAATAAAGGGTGCCATAAAAAATGGAAATTTTGCGATTTTTTGTATGATTTTGTTCAAGATTTTTTAATTTTCACCAAAACAAATTAATAGGTTTTTCTATGCAGGAAGTCGATTACGGGCCTTGGAAACGCTTCCCTGATCATTAGTCTATTTTCGCTTCAATACACACATCCCCGGAGGTCGAAATTTTGTTTTATCGAAGTATAAACTCTTGAAAAAAGCAAACCCCCTTAAACTTACATGAAAAAATTAAGCCTAGGCATAGGTCTAGGCTTAAGCCTAGGCTTAGGCCTAGGTTTAGGCTTAAGCCTAGGCTTAGGCTTACTTTCCAACATCCAATTCTCTTTTTTTACAAAAAATATCTTTTCTTTGAATCGCTAAATATAAAATTTCGACACTCGTGGATCAAACCCACAATGCACACATCTTTTCTCTGAATCAAGGTCAGTGAAGCGTTTTCAAGATTCGGGATCGATGCACGCAATCGATTCCTCGCATAGTAAATCCCTACATGGTTATTTTGGTGAAAATTTTTAAAAAAAACTTGAAAAAAATCTCAAAATTGCATATTTTAAGGCACCCGTATTTTATTCATTGTGACAAAAGAGACAAATTTTTCGCTATGTACAATTTATATTCGTGCTCAAAATTCGCATATTTCTCACCGATTACAAGGATTGTCACTTTTTTGAGACTTTTGAGCATCCCTAATTTGTACATGCGCGTCCCATTTTTGGGGAGGGTCCCAAAAACGTTTCCTTGATCCTGATTCAGGATAGCATGTTGAAGCGAAAGGGCTTAGGACTAGGCTTAAGCCTAGGCTTAGACTTAGGTTTAGGCTTAAGCCTAGACCAAGCGAAAATGATTATATAATTTTCTTTAATTCAAAAGTATCTGAAATCCGACCCTGGCGGATGAAATCCTCGCTAAAAGATAGACGATTGAAATCCTAGCCGTTTGACCTCATAACCCAAGAATTTTTCACTCTGCTGCGGGAATCGGTAACATGCAATATTTATCTAACACTTTAATAAATTTCCATTTAAATAAACTATAGCTATTTTCGTGTAAACATGATTATGTAACACTCAAGAGGGCAATTGCACCAAACTACACATTCTGGGGTAGATTTTTGCGTTGAAAACGATGACCTTTTTCGACAAAATTTTTCGTACCACTTCAGAATTTTTCATTAGTGCTATATTTTTTATGCGTAAATTACTATTCAAGAATGTCTAGCCTGATACAAAATTGACCTTTTGAGTGTTAAATAAGACAAATACAAGTAACAAGTTATACCGGGTGTCCCCCAAAAAACGGGGGGACACGTGGAATTTTCGTGATTTTTTCATGAATTTTGGACCCGAAAATTTTTTCTAAAAATGACCCATATAGTGGTAATTTGATGCGAGAAAACGATTGCGCGAACTTCCGAAGCATGAAAACGCTTCCTTCATCCTGATTCAGGGAATTGATTCGGTGTATTAACACGAAAATAACATAATACGAAAATCGAAAAAATTTCTATTTTCGCCATGAAAGTATCCATCTGGGGTAATTTGATGCGAATAATCGATTAAGCGCACTCCCGAAGTGTGAAAAAGCTTTCTTGACCCTGATTCAGGGAATGGGTTCGGTGTATTAACACGAAAGTAACATAACATGAAAATCGAAAAAATTTCTACTTTCGCCATGAAAGCATCCATATGGGGATAATTTTATGCAGGGAATCGATTGCGCGTGTTTTCGAAACGTGAAAACGCTTCCTTGACCCTGATTCAGGGTAGCGTATTGAAGCGAAAATGAAAAAATTCGGATTTTCGTTTCGAAAACACGCGCACTCGATTTCTCGCATAGAAAAGCCCTCGGATATCCAGTTAAAATCCAAATTTTTCTCATTTTCGCTTCAACATGCTACCCTGAATCAGGGTCAAGGAAGCGTTTTCACACTTCGGGAGTGCGCGCAATTGATTCCCCGCATTAAATTACCCGGGGTCATTTTTAGAAAAAAATTTTCGAGTCCAAAATTCATGAAAAAATCACAAAAACACACTTTTTTGGGGGACACCCTGTAAAAAGTGGCAATACTTGTCATAAATATGCGAATTTTAAACATGGATATAAATTGTTCAATGGTGATAAATTTGTCTCGGGGTGACAAAATTGTCTCCTTTGTCACAATGAACAAAATATTACCGTGCTCAACATTCGCATATTTGCTAGAAATATGCGAATTTTGAGCATGATATAAATTGTTCATAGTGAAAAAAGTGACAAATTCATCTTCTTTTTCACAATGAATAAAATATTATCGTGCTCAAAATTCGCATATTTTGGCCGGTGGCAAGAATTGTCAAATTTTTTAACATTAGAAAAAGTTATAACTTGCGCACCCTTTAAAGCTCTAATTTGGAATAAAATTGTTATGCGCTGCAAACTTACAATTTTACACCTGGAACAAACAACTGACTTTTGCCTAATAAGAAATTTTACGTCAGCACCTACATTCTTAGGAAAAATGTGAAAAATTGGCTTTATGAACGCACGGTTAAGCGTCCATAAAACAGAAGCTAAATGTTTTATTTCTTATTATCTTACTCATATAAGAATGCACTTAATCCTCTAATCTCTAAGCAAAAGTTTTCTGTCAAGTTTTACACGTGTATAACAAAAATATGGAAACAACTTTTTTTAAGAAACAAGACATAGAAAATTTTTTAAATATAAAACGATCTCAAATTCGAGTTCCTCAAAAGAACTAAACGAATACCATCATGCCTATAGAATTCAAAGTTTTAAATTCGTCTGTGCATTGACACGAAAATCTTGAAAATCAGGGTCAAGTTAAAAATTCGAATTTTATAGTTAATATGAATGCCCTTTAAAGGTTTTAACTATGCTGAACACGATGATGATGTTATACTTTTGCTCAAAACAACTTTTTTATATTTTCCAATTTTTTCATGTTATTGACACGAAAATGCCTGAAAATCAGGATAAATTAAAAAAAAATTAAATCAAGCCCAACTTTTAAAGTAACTTTTGTGTAAAACCATAAACGAAAGCTCAAAAATGATGTCGATTAAATTTTTATAATCCAAATCTTCAAGAAAAGCATAGGGATGAACTGAACTCTCGGACTTTTATACCCTCTGGGCAAAATTTATATAAAAAATTCATGTTCTCTAATCTGTTGATCTAATCCCTTTCTTTTCTTAGCCCAAGAGTCACATCAAAGTTCTACTTATATAGTCAATTAAGGGATGGCGTATGCATGGATATAAGTTTAATCATTTGGTCTATTTTATGATTGAAACGCATAGGAAATGATGGGTTTATGGTCAAAGCTTGCAAAATGATGGGACTCCGGAACCCGCAACGTTAGACCAAAATAGCAGAGCACGCAAAAAATTTTAAAAAATCTAGACACTGTAACTTTTGCCACGTTTCATGTTCGCCACGACAACTTTCGCCACGTTGCCAAAAGACTATAACTTTCGCCACGTTTGTGTCAATATACATATTTATTGCAAATCAGGCAACTCAATTAGTTTGAAATTAATATGTTTATCGATATGAAAGTTAAGTGGCGAAAGTTAGCGTGGCGAGATTCGTAGCGAAATTTATAGTGCCAAAATCTAGTTATGATCATTTTTGGGCTCAAATCATTTACAAAAAGTTGATTCCCCCCCCCCATTGCCAATTTTTGAAAAATATAAAATTGAAAAAACAAAAAAAAATTTTCAAAAAAATTAGTTATACAGTCAAAACTCCATATAACGACATATCCAGGGAGGGGTCGTTATATCGAATCAAGGATAAATTCCCTAAATATAACATTATAAGATTTCCGATTCTTCATCTAACAAAAATTCAAATTCCATAAATTCCGTCATCTTATCGGGTTGTAAAATGTCCATTTCTCCGGCTTCGAATTCCATCATTTCCGTTGAGTCGGCGTTACGACTAGAGTAGAATTTAGAGCGGTTACCCCAAGGGTCCCATGGTCCGATGGTACTGGCCTGGTCTCAGGCGCCCCTCAAGGCTGGTTCAAATCCCGCTTGAGGCCAGAAGATTTTGCCTAGTAGTAACACCCTTTTCGAATGACCAGAACTGTTGCGAGTTCTTTCAATCCAGCTTATAGGGGGCACAAAGTTGGAAGTAGCCAGTTCTCTAGAAAGCTCGACATTACACTTCCACTGCTTCATGAACTAGATTCTGACGTGGTAGTTGCACGTTCAATTAGAGATATCTTCTTTTCTAAAAAAACAAGATCATAAGATAAAAAACAAACGTGTCGTTATAAAATTTTGAAAATTTTATGAAATTTCGGAGCTATTGTGGACCAGGGGGGTCACCCCATGGTTAAAAATCGAAAAAAATTTTCTAAAATTTTTTTAAATGACATATTTAGGGGTAATTTTATGCAAAAAATCGATTGGGCGCATTCCCGAAGCGTGAAAACCTTTGTTTCACCCTTAAAAATTGACAAATACGTATTTTCTGGGGTGACCCCCTCCCTGATTTACAATAGCTCCGAAATTTTTTCAAAATTTCCTTATTTTGAAAATTTTCAATGCTCAAAAAACAAAAATACGCATGCATCAAAAGCATGTGACTTAAACGTTAGCATTTTTACTATTACTCAGTTTTTAATTAAAACAAATCATGATCTGAATTTTA
This sequence comes from Acrobeloides nanus, assembly GCA_900406225.1. Classification (NCBI taxonomy): domain Eukaryota; kingdom Metazoa; phylum Nematoda; class Chromadorea; order Rhabditida; family Cephalobidae; genus Acrobeloides; species Acrobeloides nanus. Next base: position 6,994 of record OZJO01001045.1, on the reverse strand, counting down.
GATAGGGAAAAAAGTTCCTCCTACACAACCATCAAAACAAAAACAATCCAAAATGGATAAAAAAAAATCGCTGCAGCGTCTTCCCAAAATTGTTGTAGGGGTCCAACAACAAACGAGAAAAAATCGGACCCCTATACTTGTGGGGGAGTTGATTTCATGTGAAAGAGCATAAAATTCTGAGAATTTTTTGCTTTTACGGCACTACTTGAAAATCTAATGGTAAAAAGATATGAGCCAAACAAAAAAGTTTAAACGAGTTTGAACATTGAAACGAAGGGATTGAATTTAAAAAATTTCAATTTTGCTTATTAAGTTGAAAAATTTCAAGGTTGAATTAAAAAAGAAAAGCAGCACTTTTCATAGCTCGCAGAGACGAATAAAATGACACCAAACTTATCGAATTTGAAAATAGTTTTGGGTTATTGAAGCGAAAAACATGAACCAGGGTTTTAGTTTCAATAACCCAAAACTATTTTCAAATTCGATAATTTTGGTGTCATTTTATTCGTCTCATGAACTATGAGAAGTGCCGCTTTTCTTTTTTTTAATTAAACCTTTCAATTTTGAAACTTATAAGCAAAAATTGAAACTTTTTTCAATTCAATCCCTTCGTTTCAATGTTCAAACTCGTTTGAACTTTTTTATTTTACTCATTCTCTTTACCATTAGACTTTCAAGTAGTGGTTCAAAAGCAAAAAATGCTCAGATCTTATGCTCTTTCATATGAAATAAAAAAACAATTTTTTCAAAATTTTATTCGAGCTTATAAAAATAATCTTAAAAACACTTTTCCCATGCCAAAAATCGCCGTTTAATGCCTCTTTCCTGCGCAATAAAATTTTCCCTCGAGTCGAAGGAAATGCTCAAACAAGGTTGAAAATTATAGGCTTAGGGAAATAATCAATCCTACGAAAGTATATATCCACCTTTTCTGGTGACGAATTTTTTCGGCTTCCATAAATGTCAAGACCATTTCTAGCTTTAAGAAGAAAAAAGAGAAAGTTTCTCCAATAAGAGACTCCAAAAGAGCTTCCTGTTTCCGTGCCTAGCTAAAAAAATTTTGCGCATCGTCGCATGCAACATTGTTTTTCGTTAATTTTGCTCGAAAGTGGCATGACATCTCGACGGCGCGAAAACACATGCTGAAAAGGGAATAAAGAAATGGGAAGCCATCAAAAGATGCCGAATGGTAATTCTTCAAAAATTCTCTTATAAAATAAATTGGTTAATTTTTTCAAGAAGAGGTTTTTTTGTTATTCAACATGAAATTAATACATCGGGCACAAAGAATGAAAATCAAGATTTTTACGGAAATTTTGGAGCTGTACGACCTGGGGGCGCACTTAATGTGACTCCAAAGGCCGAAGTAAAAAAACGTTAAAATTTTTATAGAAACACACCCCCTAGGGGTAAAAATTGACGCGGAACACGCTGGTGCCATTATTTTTAAACCAAAACCTTCTATATTTTTATTCGAATGAATAAAAATGTAGATATAAAAAATTTTCATGACTTTTGACAACAAAATAAAAAAATGTCTTTGGGTAGCGTGATCGAACCCACTCCCTATGAGTTAATGCTGAGCGCGTTAGCCACTCGGCCATGGGGAATATATAAATATTCAAATACACATATAAATTAAACTTGAAGACGCCGGCTGTTGAAGCAAGTCTGTTTCAGCGGTCAGCAAAAAAGATGCATACAGCATAGCCAAGTGGACAAAGAAGCCGCTCGTCCGATCTGGCAAGTTAAGCAACGTTGGGCCCTCAGGTTCAATCTTGCGAGGGCAAAAAAGTTTGATGTTCAAATTTCTATACAAACAATGGGGCACAAAATTTTTGCTCTTTTGCTCCATTGTTTGTAAAAGAAATTTGTGTGAACATCAAACTTTTTGCCCTCGCGGAATCGAACCTGAGAGCCTAACGTTGCTTAACTTGCCAGATCGGACGGGCAGCTTCCTTGTCTATGCTGTATATAACTTTTTTTGTCCGATCGCTGAAACAGACTATAATTTTTTTGTAAAATTCTGTATTTATCAAATTTTTCCATGTCTATTAAAGAACCAGTCCAGTCAGTTACAATCATATGAAAAAATGATATATTCGGAAAGATCATGAAAAATGGAGCATTTTTTGTTTTTACTGTAAATTCTGAATCGGTGTAGTTTTCGAGATAATTGCGTTTGAACTTTGAATTTGTTACAAGCTCTTCGTTGTAATACACAAACTTTTTGAATTTTTTGCGAAAAAATCGATTTTTGCATTAATTTTTTAAATTTTCATAAAATTAATATTGTAGCAATTTTTATAGCTACATGAGACGAATAAAATGACACCAAAATTATCCAATTTGAACATTGTTTTGGGTTATTGAAACGAAAACATGAATCAGAATTTTCGTTTCAATAACCCAAAACAATGTTCAAATTGGATAATTTTGGTGTCATTTTGTTCGTCTCATTTAGCTATACAAATTGCTACAATGTTCATTTTATGAAAATTTAAAAGATTGATGCAAAAATTGATTTTTTCGCAAAAAAATTCAAAAAAGTTTGTGTATTACAACGAAGAACTTGTACACAAATTCAAAATTTCAAACGCAATTATCTCAAAAACTACAACGATTCAGAACATGCCGTAAAAACCAAAAACGCTCCATTTTTTATGATCTTTCCGAATATATCATTTTTTTCATATGATTGTAACTTACTGGACTGGTCCTTTAATAAAAAATAAGTCATACATCAAAGACGAAAAAATTCTGCTTTATAGTTATTCATAAAGAATTTTGAGGTTGATGACACTTATTTACGTCTTAAATCAAATAAGCCGAAACTAAAAGTGCGTCACTTTCATTCAAACTAAACTGTGGTTGGTCCTAAAGTACATTGTATCCCCAAACATTTGTTTAACTTGAGTTTATACCCAACAAAAAATTTCTAGCCTTTAGTTTATACATCACTTATGTAATCAAAAATGATGTTATTTTGGACACTTTTGAAGTGGTCAATTTGATGCACACAGAATCGAAAAATTTGGACAATTCGATCATTTGTAGAGTTGGCACGAATCATTTAATCGATAGGAATAGCTCACATAAATGGTATACAAGGTGTATAAAAAAACCCGGAATTTGGGCGATTTTGTCATGTTTTTTCGACCCGAAATTTTTTTTCAAAAATCACCCTATTAGGGCTAATTTCATGCGAGGAATCGATTGCGCGCATCTTGAAAATGCTTCCCTGATTCAGGGAAATAGATGTGTGTATTGAAGCGAAAATCGAACATGTACTAATCTCCTTGAATCAGGGAAGCATTTTCAAACTTATAAAATCTTGCTGTAAAATATCCTCATGAATAATATTTTCTTCGTTGACTAATTTCTGCACGTTTGAATTGTTGGAAGAGCCAAGTGCAAAGATTAATTGTATTCCAAACTAAAAAAAGTCATGATCAGTGTCGTAGTTATGGGGGAGGAAACAGAAGAACAAGGAAGCATTTTCAAGCTTCGGGAATACGTGCAATCGATTCCTTGCATAAAATTACCTCCAGAAAGATGAGCAAAAATTCAATTTTGGGAAAAATTTCAATTTTGAGAAAAAATTTCGATTTTTGATTCAGGGAAATCAGCGATGTATTGAAGCGAAAATCAAACATATATTTCCCTGAATCAGGGAATCATTTTTAAGCTTCAGAAATGCGCGCAATCGATTCCCTGCATAAAATTGCCCCCCAGAAGAATGATTTTGAGGCAGAAAATCGAAAATTTTCGATTTTCGCTTCAATACAAAACACTCATTTCCCTGAATCAGGGAAACGTGTTCAAGCTTCAGGAATGCGCGTAATCGATTCCTCACATAAAATTAGCTCCTAATAGAGTAATTTTTGAAAAAAATTTCGAGTCGAAAAACGTGAAAAAATCTCCCATATTCCAGTTTTTTATACACCTTGTAATTCACAAACCATAGGAGTCGATCCAAATTCAAAAATAAAAGAACGAAAATAATAACCTAGCATGAAGAGAAATAAAAAAGATGAAGTCAAAGTAAAAAATTTACACATTTTTCGAATCAACTTTAGCACTTTCAGTCGTGGCATGGACAAGAATGACGAGGCGTGAGAAAACAAAATTCTTTGTACAGACGACAATCAAGCTCATCGCTGATTTGTTATGCAAAAATTTTATATTCAGTTTCGTAACTTTTTAAGATTTTGATTCAATTTCCGCCGTTGTGTTTTTTCACATAATGAATGTGGAAAAAGCATGACAAAAATATGAAAATTCTCACATCTCAATCAACAAGAAATTTCGGAGCTACTGAACTTGGGGGGGGGCCCACTTAACGTAACCCCCAAGGCTGAAGTAAAAAAGCGCCGAAATTTTTACAGAAACACACCCCTTAGGGGTAAAAATTGACGCGGAACACGCTGGTGCCATTATTTTCGAACCAAAATCTTCGAAAACATATGAATTTTTGCACTTTTTAACGCTTAAAATCGATAAATGTCAAAAAAAAGGTTGTTTCATTTAAAAATTGCGAAAATTCATAGGTTTTTGAAGATTTTGGTTTGAAAATAATGGCACCAGCGTGTTCCGCGTCAATTTTTACCCCTAAGGGGTGTGTTTTTGTAAAAATTTCGGCGCTTTTTTACTTCGGCCTTGGGGGTCACGTTAAGTGGGCCCCCCCAAGTTCAGTAGCTCCGAAATTTCAATCAATCAATTTTTCGGCTCTAGGATGATTCGAAATGGATTAGGCTGAGCACTAAACTTCACGACCAGGGCCGTATCCGGGAGGGGGGGGGCTAAGCAGGCTCAAGCCCCCCACGAAATGGCCAAATTTTTGAAAAAATGGCCACTTTTTAAAGAATTTCTTAAAGGGAAGTTTTTAAAAAATTGATTGATTGAAATTTCTTGTTGATTGAGATGTGAGAATTCTCATATTTTTGTCATGCTTTTTCCACATTCATTATGTGAAAAAACACAACGGCGGAAATTGAATCAAAATCTTAAAATTTTGGAGATAAAATTTTGATTTTTGAGTAAAAATTTCGATTTTTGAACAAAAGTTCGATTTTTGAGAAAAAATTCGACTTTTGAGGAAAAAATTCGAATTTTTTAGCAAAAATTTTAATTTTTGAGTAAAAATTTCGATTTTTGAGAAAGAATTCGATAATTTTTACTCAAAAATCAAACATTTTTGCTCCAAAATTGAATTTTGCTCAAACATTCGAATTTTTCCTCAAAAATCGAAATTAATGTATTCAAAAATGGTCACTATTTATACGATCGAGATTTTCAATCGAACATTCTGGGGTTTTATCCTAAAATTGAAAATCAGGCAAAGCCAACTATATAAAGGCCTGGATTTCTGATCATTTTTATCGTTCGGAATTCGAACAAAAAGACTTTATCTCTCTACGCTTACACAAATCCAGGTTCCCCTGCGCTCTGCTGTTAATTTTATTTGAATAAAAGATATTTGAAATACGAAATCTGTATTCGATAACCTTCGTTTCAATACATCTCTTTAAAAAAGTGCATCATTTCTCTTTTCCAAATTATATTCAATTCTGAAATTTTTCATTGTTGAAAGTCATACCACCTCCTAAAAAATCTCATCGTTCGATTAATATTCATAAAGATAAGTAGATTAAAGTAACTAACATCAGTGTTTTATCTAAAAATTGGACAGTTTGGCGGGGTTGTACTCTCTTTCCTCAATGGGAAAGTTGTCGATTGATATGTCGAGAGACGGAACCGGATTCCAAATCTACCCTCGAATACGAAAACAGGCGCTAATGTATTCAAAAATGGTCACTATATATACGACCAAGATGTTCAATCGAACATTCTGGGGTTTTATCCTAAAACTATTGTTTAATTTGATCTTTATCTAGTTGGTTGCTCGTCGTATAGCTATGGCAATTGGTGAGTGTAAAACTACAGGGTTGCATTAGGCCTCAAATCTGGATGTCTGGGATCGTGAGTAAACACTTTCTAGGAAATCAAGGCGTATCCGGGGATGAAGGGGAGTATAATGAAGCGACTCCCTCTCACCCCTCACATCAACCGAAAATTTTTTTCATTTTTGCCTTATAAAATGAACATTTTTGGATCCCCCTTCTTCAAACCGAAACTTTTGAGGCTTCTCGAGATCTAATCATTCTATCATTTTAGCAAACAAACAACTATTGATTGCTTACCTCTCACTTTTCACTTTGATTATTCAAGCTCAAGGAAACATTGAAGAAACAGCCGTGGATCTTGGCGGCGCATTAAATGTTCAAAAACGAGGAGCCGATGATGTAGTCGCCATCAAAACAAATCATTTTCTACCGCGTGTTAAAAGATGTGATGTTTATACTGCTGGTTGTAATGCTTGTATTTGTTAAGAGGCTATGTATAGAGGTCTGCATTAAGTTCGAACTTACAAAAAAAGTTAGTTCGAACTTTTAACGATTATTATGAAATAACTTTCGAAAGTTAGTGGTTAGTAACTTTTGAAAGTTATTCACTTTTGAAAGTTAGTGGTTAATAACTTTTGAAAGTTACTCACTTTTAAAAGTTAGTAGCAAGTAACTTTTGAAAGTTACTCACTTTTGAAAGTTAGTGGTTAATAACTTTTAAAAGTTACTCGCTTTTGAAAGTTACACACTTTTGAAAGTTAGTGATCAGTAACTTTTGAAAGTTATTCATTTTGCAAAGTAAATCACAAATAAAAGTTCGAGATGTTCAAGTACTTAAAACAACAACTTTCGCGCACTATAAAGAACTGTTGTTATAGAGTAAAACAGAATTTATATTTGCATGCAAGATTTTTTCAATATGTTTGGCCGGGTTTTACGAATATAAGACTTTATTCAAAAAAATTAAAATGAAAAGCAAAAAGGCAAAAAATTATTAACATTCTTAGCTTTTATATAAAAATATCTTTGGTGTTTCTATTGTGGTTTTTTAAGTACTTGAACAATCGAACTTTAATTTTATTTGTGAC
>OZJO01001044.1:169690-205040 GCA_900406225.1 Acrobeloides nanus | reverse complement strand
CTATTGCGACATCCGGAAAATCAATCGGCAAGAAAATGCAGAGACGGGGTCTTCCATCAGGTAGGTGATGAAAAAAATCAATTTTTTACCCAAAATTTTAGATGAGACTGTCTCTACAACTCATGGGGCTAGTCGTCACTGACGGAATCTTGCCGTTCGAGATTAATCGTTATCATACCCCTATTGATCCGAACGAGGGTCCTCTCGACATTGGGATGCAACTCACCGCTAGTGTGGCTATCAAACAACTCATGGTATCAACAAGAGCTGGACGACCAACATGGATACAAACGTTGATTTTGCTGAAGAAAGTTCTGTTTTTGAGAAGAATCAGTACGACATCAAGGCCGAACCGATATCGATTGATTTTTGGCTGGGCATCGCACTGATTTCTTCTAAAAAACGGAAGTTTCTTCAGAAAAATCAATGTTTTTGTCCATGTTGGTCATCCAGTTCCAGTATCAACGTGTTTGTCTTTTCTAGGAAATGCTCGAGATGGTCCGCATGACATCTGTGATCGGGCCAGATGTTAGGGACAGGTTGGTGTCCGCACTGGACTCACTATGTGAGATGACTCAAGATTTTACGGACTCGGCATTCACTCCACACCATCAACGGGAACAGATTTTGGATTTTTTGGAAGAGTGTCGCTTCGAAATGAGCAATTTGATACAACCAGAGGTAAATAAAACATGTTAACATCTAATGGATCAGCGAGGAAAGATAGCGGCTGATGGGTCGATCCCGGGGTGGTCTAAATTTGCATAAAAATCGAGTTCAAGTTGACCGTCAAAATGTCGAATTTTCAAAAAGCTCCTTCACAAACCCCTTACTGAAAAAAGTCTTAGTTAATTTTAAATTTTTGTAGCAAGATTTCACTGAACAAATCAGAAATGACAGCTTGGAAGTCACTGTGGAACGCCTCAATCGGCGGCTCAAAGATCTCAGAAAACAGCTACAAGTCGTGGCCATGGATCAGGTTTGTTCTATAGTCTAGCTAGATCTAAGGCAAAGAATTTAGATCTCTACTATTTTCCGCGGCAACGAAGACCAAACTATTCTGTCGTCGATCAAGACCTGCTCCGTTTCCGGAGACATTGATGGGGTTGAAAAATTGATGGAAAAGTTTCGAGAACATGCCGAGCATACACAAGAAATCTGTCGGCTATTGCACCATATTTCATTGACGGATGCACTACATGTTTATACTGGGCACGCGGAGAGGAATTTGAGGGCGTTGTCACCGATGGTAAGGCTGACCCTCTTCCCCAGACATAAGACTAAGTTCAAGCCCAAGCCTAAACCTACGCACAATCTATGTATAAACCTAAATTTTTAGGCCCTTCTCGCCGGACGAATCTTGTGCATCCACCCATCTTCCCGCATCGCTCGTGAGAATCTCGACGTCTTCTGTGACACATGGGCCCAAAACATCAACGACCTATCCCGGCTAGCCAAAGAACTTGATGCCGCCGTTTCTGGCCGCATCGCTGCTGAGAAACAAGCCTACATGTCACTCCCACGACCAGGCGTAAGTCCAAAACCGTGCATGTCCGCTTCTTCCATAAATGTTGTCAGTAGTGGTCTTGGTGTGTCATCATCTAGTGACTATTGTAGTGACAAATCCTCTAGCTCACCAGCCATGTATGCCAGTATGCCGAACATGGTGCAGAAAATGCCGTCACCACAACATGTTCAGTTGCAAGAAAGTGATCGGTCGGCGTTTATGCGGTACAAGAAATCCCCACCAAGAACGAATCCGAAAATGGTTTTCACGGCGCCGAATCCTGGTCAACCGGTGGTGTTGCGACAGGATAATGCGAAATTGAGTCCAAGAAGCAAGACTCAGGTGGAAGATGAAGGGAATATCTCATCAGGCTCGGCCTGTAGTGAAGAAAAAAGGGCATTCGAGTACCGGATTAGTTTGATTTTGGATGATTTGCAGTTAGAGAATGAAACTTTGAAACAGCTCAGAGATGCTCATGGTATTGGAAAATGATGAATTTTTATGCAAATTTTGAAAAAAAATTCAAAATTTTTTAAGTTTTCGTGTCAAAATTGGCATTTTTTTATTGTAAAAAAGAGAGAATCTCTTAAAAAATTTTCGTGAAAAATAAATGACACCGATATGTAACGAATTGTTCAAGATTTTTCAAGCTGATGAAATTTTCGATTTTGACAATTTTTGACAAAAATTTTTAATTTTTAAGAATTTTTCAATTTTAGAAAAAATTTTATATTAGCACGAAAATTTGTATATTTTTACATCTTAATTTTTTCAATTTTTTGATTGATTGTTTATATTTTTTAAATCTTGCATGCCATTTTTATACCATATCCCCAAGATTTTTTAATATTTTTTTCACTTATTTTTTACGAGTGCTCAGTTTATTTTCAGTTATAGTGTGCTAAATATGACTTTTTGCTCAAAAATTTACACTTATGCTCTTTATTTATTTGAATATTTTATGTAGTTTTTGTGATGGTGTTATTTTTTGTAAATTTTGAATAAATTTTTTTGTGAAAAAATTTGAATTTTTGATCAAATATGGACTTTAGAAACATGGCACAACTCAAAAACCTACAAAACCTATCACACTAGATGTTGAGGTAGGTTAAAAAGCAGCAATACTCCTCCCGAAATTAGTCCCTCTCCCTTCATATAAATTGGATGACCCCTCCCCAGAAAATGGATGGCCCCTCCGCCCAGAAAATGGATAGCCCCTCCCCAGAAAATGGATTACCCTCCCCAGAAATCGGATGATCCCTCCCCAGAAATCGGATGACCCCTCCCTAGAAAATGGATGACCCCTCCCCAGAAAATGGATGACCCCTTCGCCCAGATAATGGATGACCCCTCCGCCCAGAAAATGGATAGCCCCTCCCCAGAAAATGGATTACCCTCCCCAGAAATCGGATGACCCCTCTCCAGAAAATGGATGACCCCTCCGCCCAGAAAATGGATGGCCCCTCCCCAGAAAATGGATTACCCTCCCCAGAAATCGGATGGCCCCTCCCCAGAAAATGGATTACCCCTCTCCAGAAATCGGATGACCCCTCCCCAGAAAATGGATGATCCCTCCCCCAGAAATTGGATGATCCCTCCCCCAGAAATTGGATGATCCCTCCCCAGAAAATGGATGGCCCCTCCCCAGAAAATGGATGACCCCTCTTCTCCCACCCCACCCCGAAACTCAAATCCAGTCGTACCCACAATCGCAAAAAACAGCCCCCAAAAAATTCTAGGACCAGCAAAAAATCGCCAAAGTCGGTCTAGAAATGAAACTTTTAACCGCCGAAGTCGAAGCAGAAGCTGAAAAATGGGACGAATATGCCGAAAATGACATTGTCAAAAGAGCCAAGGTTAGTCACCCCATATCCCCCTCCCCCAAAAAATTTTCTAGGCCATGTCATCCATGTCCTACAACATGTATCTATTCACAAAAGGAGATGGTCCTCTTAAAACCACACATGATTTATTCACTCAAGCCGAATTTTTTGCTGAACAAGCTAATAAGATGTACAGGACGGTTAGAGAGTTTGCTTTCGAAGTCCCTGGTAGTCCGGAGAAGAATGATTTACAGACGTTTTTGGAAAAGATTCCGCTGCATGTCCAACAGTTGCAATTGTTAGTAAAAAGTCCTACTGTTGGAAAATCGGCTACTTTTAACAAGGTAAGATTTAGGACGCCTGGTAAGTCTACGCCTAAGCTTAACCTTACGTCTAAGCTTAACCTTACGCCTAAGATAACGTTTAAGCCTAAAGCTAAGCTATAAGCTAAGCTTAAGCCTAAGGCTAAGACTAAACCTTTTATCCACTTCATCTTTAACCGAATAAATAATCAATTTTTGATGAGTTTTAAATGTTTGAGTTTCAATTTTTTGAACTTCTATACCCCCCTATATTTTCTAAAAAATCAATTTTTAAGGTTGATTCCGTCATCTCAGAGACAAAAGGCCTGATGAATGAAATCGCCAAACTTGTCACCGCCTGTTTTGTTTGTGCAACCAAGGTATTAAAAAATCAATTTTTTCTTCTAAGATTATTATTTTTTAGTTCGAAATCGAATTCCGAGGAGCGTCCACTTCACGTTCAGCATTGAATGAAACAGATTTCGGGGGTGCACAGCGAAGTAGTCGAGAGTCGACTATGTGGCGAAGAACCCCAAGTATTCGGCGTACAGTGCCCCCTCAAGTTCATATGTCTACTAGTGACAATATATAAAAAAATTTGCATAATGTATTATCCCTAGTCAAACTATTATCGTTCAAAAAATCATCAGCCAAATTTCGTATCATAAAGTTTAAAAAAGTGTGCCTTCTACCTCATTCTTTAGGCACATTTTTATAAATATAGGGGAATTCGCGAAAGATTCATCCCATGGTGAAGTGGCAAGTGTCTCACATTTCACATAAGTTATGGGTTCGATCCCACCAGGAAAATTTTTTGATAGATTCGAAAAAAGTTGTTAAAGAAGACCCTATAAATATTAGTCGTAGCATTTTTGCCTTTTATTTTTGTTCCCTTGGAACACTATCCACTAGGCCATACTGTCGCTGCCCCCATTGAGATCGAACCCCCAACCGTATGGCTTAGTGGATAGCGTTCCAAGAGAAAAAATGAAAGGCAAAAATTCTACGACCAATTTTATGGGGGATCTTCTCTAACAACTTTTTTGAATCTATCAAAAAAAAAATTTTCTTCTTTGCGGAGATCGAACCCTCGACCATTTAAATGTAAAGTGAGACGCTTGCCTCTATGCCATGAGTGAAGAGTTTTTGTTGCGAGAAATGCCCTATATTTTGATTTTAAACTTGCTTATTTTAATTTTCATCTAGTTTTTCTTGCTAATTTTTAGTGCAATATTTGAATTTTTGCCCCATTTGTAATTTTTATTTTTAATAAAAATTCAAAATCATTTTTTCAAATTCATATTTCTCAAGTAAATTTTCTTCAACGACATTGAGTACAAGTACCCCAACACAACCGTCCATCATGGCAGTATCCTAAAAATGGATATATAAAATACAAAAAACTTTTGGATCGAGCTGGGATCCGAACCTGAGACATTGTAGTTATGTATAGTCTAGTGGATAAATGGCTAGACACCAAATTTAAAATTTTCAAAAATATGGCATAATGGGTATCATTGCTGAACACGATGAAAACATTTTTAAGGCCTAAGATTCTTTCTGTCAAAAAGGTGCTCGATCTTAGTGCCATCGTGGACGTGCATGGTATCCCTGCGTGATCGTGCATAAATTATAAATGTCATCATTGAATTCTCCATAGCCGAAAACCTTGTTATAGTCGAAATTAGCGCATTTTTTCGTTGAAAAGGCCAAAAAACAGTACTTTGTTTTTCCCTCATAATCCGGAAAAAGGGGTACCCCCTATAAAAAATTAACCGTAGGGGATGGACCCCTTATCGACCCCTCATTTTGCTCCTCTCACCACCTTCTACATCTTGGTATAGGTTGGTAACGATTTAGATTCACCAGAAAAAATCGCCTGTATACACAAACGAACACAAGCGCTTTAAATATAATCAATTTCACACATATGCATAATAAAGAGATACAAGTAGAGCAGGTTACAAATAGGCACCAACCAAATTTTCATCCGATCTCGTCACTAAGTTTTGACAACGCTTGTATAATCTACGATTATAGACACGTATTCAAATGTAGAATTTATAATTTTGTTATTCTGCTCATTTTTTATATCAAAATTACGATTTGTTCATTTTTAAAAATTTTTCAAGTCATGATCACATATCACGGCTATTCAAAAATTCGATTATTAAACGAAGTTTTTGGTTCTCGTGAAGATATTAGCGTAAAAAAGAAGTCTGGTATGTCATGGATAAGATATATTCTCACAATTTCTGCGGCAATCTTGATCATTGTTTGTATTGCATTGTCTTATATTGACTATGAAATTATGGACCAAGCCAAGAATCTTTATAATAAGCCTATTGAGTGGGGTAAGCTTGTACTTATCCCCCACCCACGTCCAACACATACACCCTCTGATTATAGATGGATGGGGTTGTAAAACCCTCTTGCGCGAGGGTCTAAAGGAAATTTTTGTCTCCCCTCTCCGCCGGGGGGGGGGGAGTGGAGTAATTTTCGTACCCCCTATCCATGTATGCCTCCGATCCTCCTCGGCACGATTTACTCTCTCCTTTCGTATAATTAATGGGAGGACGACCTGGGAGAAAATTCTTCGTCCTGAGAGGAATCATGGGGGAAAATTCTCCCAAATCTGCACATTTTGTCAAAAATTTTCAAAATAGGAAAAAACAAATTAGTTTTCCAATTTTATCAGGAACACCCCCTCCTCATTTAATCTTCCCCTCATCTTATTTTTTGGCTAAAACTTTTCGTTTCTATCACTCCTCCAACAAGTTAAATATTCTAATGTTGAAATTTTAGACTCTTCAACATTGATTTCATTTAACACCGTTCAACGAACAAAACCAAAACCATTTTTCATAAAACACCCGATAGCCAAAGATCTCCAATGTGCTCAAATGTATGGGGACAACTCTAAAGAATATATTCAAAATTGGATCTTGCCCAACAAAAATGTTAGCTATGCCAGGTCTAGAATTCAATATCAAGATGAGAAGGATCTAAAAATGGACTGTGATTCTATCAATAACCGTTCATATTTTCCAGTGGAGCCAAGGACGGATTTTGAAGCTAAATTTCCATTGGCATTTGTTAGGATTGTTTATACTGTAAGTTATTTTGCAGACTATGAAAGAAGAAAACCAAATTTTAGGACTATCTCTTCCTCGAAATGGAACTAGCTGCCAGCTATACTCCTCAAAATTCCTATTGCTATATGATTGACAAAAAAGCAGACAAAATTTTCCGTGATCGCATCCACAATCTCACCAAATGCTTCCCCAACGTCATAGCAACAACTCGAGAATATGACGTGGATAGCGCTGGGCACAATGTGTGGCCCGCTTTTATCGAATGTTTATATGCATTGCAAAAATTCGAATGGAGATATGCCATGACGTTGCAGGTTTTCGTTGCAATATAAAAAAATTTAAACTGTGGGGTTTAGAATCATGATATTTTGGCGAAAACAAACTATGAAATTGCGCAAATTTTTACATGGTTTAATGGGGCAAATGATGTCGAAGTTCTAAATCCTAAGATGGACAGGATTGATACGAATTTGAACTGGACATTTGAGGGTTTGAACTTGTTTCGAAACGGTAAGAATGTATGCCTAAGCCCTGGGTTTCTCTTTGGATGAGGAACGTGGTAACAAAAATTAAAAAAATAATGAGTACCATTAGGATTTTTTTCATTTTTTCGGCTTTGGGTGAGGAATAAATTATAATATTGAAAAGGAGAAATTAGCGATTGCGATAATGAGAAAACGAAATTCCCATTACCATAATTGCTAATTATTATTTTTCATGATGCCCTTTTCCTAAGCCTAAATCTAAGCCTAGGCCTAAGCCTATGCCTAAGCCTAGGTCTAAGCCTAAGTTTAAGCCCAAGCCTAAACCTAGGTCTAAGCCTAGGCCTAAGTTTAAGCCTAAGTCTAATCCTAGGCCTAAGCCTAAACCTAGGCCTAAGTCTAAACTTAAGACTAAGCCTAAAACTAAGCCTTTTACACTCTTAAATGAAGTCTTTTTCCGAATAAATTATCAATTGTTATAAGTTCAAAATTTACAAAATTAAAAAAGATCAATATACAAAAATATAACTTTTCCAGCCTCAAAAAACCTCATCGGAGCACACGGCCTCCCACCAAAACTCAATTGGGCAAAGGGCTATGCCGAAAGCTCACTATCCCGAGAAATGGTGAATTTCATGCTCATCGAATTAAATTTGACAACTTTAATGCGACAAATTGAAGTCAAATCCTTTGGCATCGATGAAATTATGCTTCCTACTCTACAAGCCACGGATGCACTTGATGCCCCTGGTGGCTTTACCCATGCTTGTTTGGATAAGGGCAAAGAAATTTTCCATATAACTAGGTTAATATTTTTTCTGATTCACTCTAATATCAAATTTGAGCCTGGCACACTTCATTTTTGCTCATTTTGATTACTCAAAAAACTTTTTTGCCATTTACCCTCTCAATTGAGTCAGATAATCTTTCACTCAATTTTGGGTCTGACTCTTCCCTACAATTTTTGCTCCTCAGTCAAGAGACATTTCTAAAACAGTTAAATTTCTTTTTTAGATACTCCAGGTGGTATGACAATACTAACTGCCCAACACAATATTTTCGTCATGCAATTTGCATTTTTGGAGTAGAAGATTTAGAAAGCCTGACAAAAATCCCCTCACTTTTTATCAATAAATTCATACCAACCTTTGACTTTGGAGCTTTAACGTGTTGGTATGAACGGCTATTCAACAGGACGTATTTAGAAGAGCCGACAGAGGAAAAGTTGGATAAGAACTTTTATTTATCAATACCATATGTAGGCTTAAAAAATGACTAATTGATTTAAAAAAATTTCAGGTTCGCTTTCAATATGAAAAATTGAAAAGTAATGGTAATTTCGACCCCCAAAAATTCAACTGTACTGGATAAAAAGTTAGATTTTTATGATTGAGTTCTCGTGGATGGGATTGAATAAGGTGGAATTGTTTTTGATGATGAAAATTAGAGATCGAGTTACTTAAATTTAAAAAAAAATTTTTTACGCATTCAAATTACAGGGTGATTAAAAAAAGAGAATTTTGCGATTTTTCAAAAATTTTCAAATTTTTTAATTTTCACCAAAATAACCCTATAGGGGGTTTTCTATGCGAGGAATCGATTGCGCATATTTCCAAACCTTGAAAACACTTCCTTGATCCTGAATTAGCCTATTTTCGCTTCAATACACATGCCTCTTCCGTGAATCAGGGTCAAGGAAGCGTTTGCAAGGTTCGGCAATACGTGCAATCGATTCCTCATGTAAAATCTAAGCTTTTGTTTATCTCCGGGGCCTATCCGCAAGGCACTAACCTTTTGTTTCTATCAAAAGCGCAATGGATTTCCGCCAGGTCTTCGCGATCGGTCTCGTGGAGTAAACGTTGCCACGTCTCTGAATTCTTGTGACGCTGAATTAAACGGCCTAAAATAGGGAAGTAATCGCGGGTGCAAACCCGATAAAAATATCAAACGAAAACTTTCTTTAACTTTATTTGTTTGAATTTCACAAACACAAAAATAATACAAAACAACAGTAAAAGTTTAGCAACACGTTTCATAAATAATAAACATTTAAGGAAACGGCGCAGGAGAGAGAAAGAAGCTTCCCAAACCTTTACTTTATAAAACGCCGGCAGCAAGAATGGAAGTAAATTAACGCGGCACAGTATAAAAAACTAAATGCAGGGAACTAAGAGAACAACAGCCAGCACAGAGGTCGCAGCCGTTGTACCAAAAGTCCGTTCACAAAACACGATACGATAACAACACAGTGCGCGATAAGAAAGAATGCGCGAATAAATACAGAACCCCCTATAAGGTTATTTTGGTGATGAAAATTAAAAAACTTGAAATTTTTTGAAAAGATCGATCAAAAATCGCAAAATTCTCTTTTTTTAAATCACTCTTTATAATTATGTTTTCAGTTGTTAATATTGATAAATTTAATAAAAGTTTTTTTGACAACACCCATTACTTTAAAACACTTGTGCAACGTTGGGCCCGCAGTTTCGATCTTCTTTATTCATGTTCAAGGGGGACCGCCCACCCCAGGGATACCAAGTGTCCTTAATAATAAGATTTATCCTTATTTTGAGAGACCAAATCTTTTTTTTTTAATGTCCTTATTAATAAGAAGGGTGGGGAACTTTTGCGCCCAGATGTCTCAACTAATCGATAGAATCCGTTAAAATCTCAAATTCGTATCAAAGGCATCCCTGCGTGGTCGTTCCTCGGGGAGTGGCCAAATTTGAGAAATAACATCAAGATCGTGTTCAGCGCTTAGAAAACCTCTAGAAAAGTGTCCTGATTTGTGAAAATTGGCTTAAACCCTGAATCAGGGTCGGGTAAATTTTTTCATGGCTTGAAAATGCGCGCAATTGATTCCTCACATAAGAAAACCCCTAGACAGCCGGTTTTCTGATGAAAATTCGAATTTTAGTTCATTTTCGCTTTAATATACCCACCTCGTCCCTGAATCAGGGTCAGGAAAGTTAAACGAAAATATTTTTTGACATATTTCTTTGACGTCATTTATTTTGTATTTTTGAGTTATTTGCAAATAAAGTTGCAATACTCCTTTTTGACATTTCCCTCCCAGGAAAATATTTGTGCTTTGAAAATATAATTTGGGTGTTCACAAATGGCTCTGTCAACTATGCTAATGTTGTCAATTTTTACATCTAACTTCAGAATCATTCTAAAAACAACTCACTCATAATTGTTGCTTTAAACTTTATATAAACTGTTATTATGCTTGAACTATGTTTCTTGAAGTGGATTGCTTTTTAGAATTGCATAGTGAGGTTATAACTGTTATAGAGGGAAATAATGGAGGTAGATCGGATATGTACTTGCGAGTAGTAGTTGGTTAGAAACTTTATTCTTAGAACGAGAGATGTGATTGAACCTGAGCTTTCTGCATAGGAAGCGAGAGTAAAACACTGAACCAAGCAGCACATTTATGAAATGCACGTTAAAATTGAATAAGAGGAAAATGCAAAATGGAAAGTTATTAGAAGGCAAACTTTAAAGACATCGTACATGTGCTACTTGGCTCAGTGGTTTTGCTTTCGCTTCCTATGCAGAAGGCTCAGGTTCAAATCCCATCTGAAGCAATTTGTTTTTGCGTGCTTATTTTTTTTTTATAAAAATTGATTTTTCGAAAATTTTCACTCAAAACGTTCTGAAATTGCTTCCAAACGATTCACCATAGTCGAAAACGGTAAAACATGTCAAAAACAATAATTTTATCGCGTTTTTCGACTTGTCCCCACTTTTGGCCAACTTTTCTCTCCCTCCTCGTTCTATCCCGCCTCTTCTTATCCTATTTTCCCATATCCCTCATCCTCTTTCTCTCCCACCCATCCCTCTCTTCCTCGCCCCTTCTCATTCTTTCCTCCATCCATCCATCCATCCCTCCCCCTCTCCTCTCTTCCTACCCATCCCTCCCTCTCTTTCTCCCTCCTCCATTCATCTTCCTCTACTCTTACTCTCTACCTTCCTTCCCTATCTTCCTCCTCCCATTCCCTCTTCCTCTCCTACCCCATTCTTCCCTCCTCTACCATCCCTCCCTTCTTTATCCTTTCTATTCTCTCTCCTTTCAATTTTTCATCCCTTTTCCCCTTTCAGCCCCACTACTTTCTACTTTCCATCTCCCTCTTTTCCTTTTTTTCATCCCTCCTCTTTTCATTCAATCTCCTTCTCCCTTTCTTCTTGTTAACTTTGCTTTTAAAACTACAAAAAAATATTTTTTTATAAAGCCGATTTTTTTAATACGATTAAAATATAGACTTTTGATTTTTCGATCATGAGCCTGAATTCATCCAATAATTCCATTGATGTTCAAGATCCAGCACTCGGATTGGATAAAGATGAGCGACGATCCATGGGTATTGTCATGGTATCATTAATTTTACCCTTTTATATGCCATATTGGTTCGTTTTAATGGTAAAATTTTGAATCTACTTTCATATAACATGACTAATTAAGATTTTTGTCAAAGCGAAGATTTTTCGAAAGAATATGGCTTATAATCTAATGGTTGCTGTTGGACTTATGGATTTGTACACGTTAACAGGGTACATGATGATGGGATTACAATTGATTTTCGATACAAGTTTTGGATTTGTCTATGAAAAAATCACCGGTGGATTGATTTCGGGTGGCCTTCAAGGCATGGTCATATTTTCCATTCTTTTGACAATCAATCGCAGTAACTCGATTATGGGATATTTGAATTGGATCATTCCTGATGATGAGAAATTTTGGAAGGTATGTCAAAACTTTGAAGCATTTTTAACGCTTTTTGAATTATGCTTCAAGTTGTGAATTGTTTCATCTCCTTTCTTCCCATAACAAAAATGGGAAGAAAGGAGACGAAAATTTTGCCCGTGCACATTTTTTCCCATTCCTTGTGTACCAAGGAATGCAGTAAGATAACAAGGTATTGGTAGACCAAGATATCACTAGCGATGAATATCAAGGAATGAGAAAAGATGTGCAAGCTTTTCGCTCCTACGAGCAAAAAACTTGTTAGCATACAACAAGAGAAATGACTATTTCTATCAGGGTTGCCATTTTTGCTTTTTTCGCAGCAATTTGCTTTTTTTCGGAGTAAAAAAGCAAATTTGTTTCCTTTTTTTTCAAAGTCAAAGACAGTAATTTTTGTCTGATTTTTGTTTAATTTTTTTATGATTTTGATAAGCTATTTGATGACTACAGTGAGTTCAAGAAATCTTATGCGGTATTGGCCTCAACAGATACGTGTCAAGCTTTATCTCTGAGCCAAAAATAGTGCCAAATCATTAAAAACGAAAAATAAGCCTAAGTCTAGGCCTAGTCCTATGCGCTACTACCTCTACTACTTTTAGTAATTGTCCATTTTGCAAAAAATTTTTTTGGCTTTTTTGACTTGCCTCAAGAATTTCAATAACAAAAGTTTCCGCACCGACAGGCCCAAAAAACCAAAAGGGGGACCACGGTGATTTTTGAAAAAAATTATCTTGTTCTCCCCTTAGTTTTTTCCCAAAATTTTTGAAAAAACACATAAGGGAGACTAAGGCAAAATTTTCAATTGGGGGAGGGTAACGCAATGAAAAAATTTTTTGGCATCCCTCCTGCGCACGTATGATCTACTAGAGCTTTTTTCATTTTCAAAGATGTGAAAGGCTCCTAAAATAAAAAAAATAAGAGCCCCTCATAAAAATGGAAGACCTTGTGTAAGAGCACTGTTAGTTTTCCTTCTTACCCCATTTACCCTGTGTAAGACAACTGTAAACTAGAATTTTTTATGTTTTAGATAATATTCGTAGTTAGCAATGTTGTGGTATTTCTTCTTTTACTAACCTACATGCTTCCTAACTTTGGTGTAGTCTGGGATCAATTTTCTTTCACTGTCGAATGGATTCGTATTGCATCAAAACTCGAGAGAATTATTAACTATTTAGCGTTTTATGGGTTCGGCGTTTGCTTTTTTCTATACTTAGCTTCTTTTATATGCATACTCTATAAATATTGTAAACTGATCAAGGCCCCGCTCGAAATGCTTCTATTCACACAGACTTTTGTAATTATTTTATATAAAGGTGTTAATATTTATCTATGGCTATATTGCAAACCGGCTACACAGTTTGGACTTTTTCTTGTTCTTATATTCGAATCATGCTATCATCCATTTATGTATTTGATTTTGAACAAGTATGTTTATTAACAGCAGCATGACCAGGATATTTGAGCTATCAAAAAGCAGTCGATCACACATTTTGGATGTCTAGTTTCTGAGATATAGGTTATTTTTCGGGAAATCACGAGCTCAGGATTTTGAAGAAAAAAATTTTTTCTTCAACGACGACCCTGATAGGGGTCACAAAAAATTTTTTGGAACTCGGGGCTTGTGCCAATCGATTTCTCGTGCCCGAAAATATCCAAGTACCAAAAATCAGCCAATTTGGAGAAAAATTTTTTTCGGAGATAGGGCCGCAAACGGCACCCCCTTTAATTCCCCTGTTTTTTCCGCCGATAGGCTCGAAAATTTGTTGAAAAATACCTATTTGTAATCTAAAAACGCTCAGAAATTTTCTGTAAGGGGGGAGGTGCCACCCCCCCCCCTTTGCCCATGTATGTACGAGTACGATGGCTCGTAAGATGAAATTTCGTATGATAAGCCGTCGTACTTTTATCGTACGACAGCGTTTTTTTAGTAGTACGATAAAAAAGTACGACAAATTTCGTACGATGCCATCACTACTACTACTGCATCGTAGGAACGTACGACAGCTTGTGGCGAATTTCATCATACTTTTACGATCGTACGATAGCTTGTGGGCTATCGTACTTTTGCTAGCGTTCAGTACAATAGAATGTGCGAGCTTGTGATGACCCTTAATTATGAAAAGTTTAAAGAAAATATTTTTTAAATTAATATTTTTAGAAGGCTCCGAAAAGAATGTATCGCCTTCGTTAAACCAAGAACAACAATTATGACAATAGCAACGAATGCACCGCACACTTTTTTGAGGAACGAGCGCAGTTTTTTGTTTTTGAAATTTCAAACTTGACGTGGCGAATTCCGATGATTTTGGTGTCATTTTAAAGCTGGCAATCGTAGCAATCCAACGAGGCCAAGATCATGGCATATCTCTTTAAGCTTTAAAATAACACCAAAATCATCGGAATTCGCCTGACCCCCTACCCATTCAACGACGACGACCAAAAAGGTCCCGAGTTTATCTTTCGATCCCTCTCACCGGCCTCATAATGCGACTCCCCTTTACCGGACTAAAAAAGGGGAGACTTCCATCGGGAGTGTTGGCGACTCCGCGATCCTGGTCAGTCGGAATTATATGCTCAATAATCTTTGTTTTAACTTGTTTTCCTCAAATTTAGTTCCTCCTAAACTTACAAGGAAAGGGACGGTACTTGATGGTCATAGATTTTTTCCGGACCACGTTAAAAATATAGGAGCTATATTAAGACGATTAAAATAGGTCAGAAGTCGCAATTCACTCATTGAAGCGAAAAAAAATGACTCCAAAAACTCAAAAAATATTGTTTAATTCCAAATGCAAAAAAGTATAAAACTATATCTTGAGTTATTTCACAAAGCTAAATACGTAGCCGAGCAGATAGAAAGTTAGCTCTACGCTCACAAGGCCTCAGGTTTGAATCCTATCGTGAGCAACATTTTTTTATATCTGGAATTAAACAATATTTTTTGAGTTTTTGGAGTCATTTTTTTCACTTCAATGAGCGAATTGCGACTTTTGACCTCCACCTTCTAGTTCTCCATCTTCCACACCTCTTTCTTAATTTTGTACTTTGTATTTAATTAAATAAAATAAATTATTTCCTGAGTTGTCCGACTACAACGTATCATCACAACACTTACAGTTTTCGATTCTAAAAATTAAAATACCTGGCCAGAAACGCTTTCCAGATGAAAATTAGAGATCGATTTTTGACCTCTTCTATATGGCAGAATGGATTTTTCCACCTCTTGGATCCGGCTCTCGTTTAGAACGATTATTGAATCGGATGCAGCGAAGTAGAATTTTAAAATGAGTGACACCAAAACACAAATGAGCTTCTACATTCATGATTAAAAATTGAAAAAATGAGCACCTATGCTAGTCGAATTTTTATTTGTTAACCAAATTTCTTCTATAGGAATACCATGAAAATTGTTTGTACCTAGATGTATGAATAATCTCATGCATGTTTTCTATGAACTAGGTTGTTTACGACCTCATTGTTTACGACTGAAAAGCGGATTATTAGTCCAATCTTCTTAACATCTTGATAACAATATGATGATTTTAGAGGTCAACAAGGTGCGCCAAACAACTCACCAAAAAACCTCCCACAATCAGCATTCTTGACCCTACTGCGCCCAATTGTTTGGCGCACCTTATTGTCCTCTAAAATCATCAGATTTTTATCAGGATGCTATTGGACTAATAATCGGCTTTTCAGTCATAAACAATGAAGTCGTAAACAACCAAGATTAATAGCAAACATGCATTGACAGTCTTTATTAGCCTTTGTTATTTCCTTGCCAATCCCGGAAAATGATGTGATTGTGCCGGGGTGATGATACGATATTAACTAGCCAATCCCTTCCACCGACGTCGCACTAAAAAATCATTGACCAACTACAATAAAGATCCTGATAAGAACTTGTATAAAAAGACCTCGGGGTCGGATAGAGGTCATCCTCGGATTTTGTAAGAAAATGAAGTTTTTGGTTTTTCTAGCAACAGTGGTGCTTGGATCGGCTTTGGTAGTGCCGAAAAATCTAGCTGGAGGTAGTTTTTCAATTCATACATGGGTAAGGGGAAAAAAATATTTGTGCGCTACTTTTTTTGGGTAGGTATATAACCGAAAAGCGACACGTTTGACGACTAAAAATCCTCAAAGCAACACATACCTTTTTTGCCAAGGGGGACCCTTTGGTTTTTTGCTGTATATTTTTACCAAAAGCGACACGTTTGCCGAACTTTGATCACCAATGGCGACATGGGAGTGGGTCGACCCTCCCCCCTTGCCCAAATGTATTTCAATTTTCCCATTATCGTATCAGAAAAACGACTAGAGCCCCATTATCGTATGCTAATTTAAGACATCTTGTGACGCGATATTCAGTATCGTATTCCAAGAAATCTTAATTTAGGTGTCTTCTGCAATACTTTTATCCAAAGGAAAGAAGTTTCTTTGCCGATTTTTATGCAAGATTTTTTAATTTTTAAAAATTTCAGTAAAATCCATCATTGGTTCANTTATCGTATGCTAATTTAAGACATCTTGTGACGCGATATTCAGTATCGTATTCCAAGAAATCTTAATTTAGGTGTCTACTGCGATACGATAATGGGGAAAACGTTTCTTTGCCGATTTTTATGCAAGATTTTTTAATTTTTAAAAATTTCAGTAAAATCCATCATTGGCTCGGACAGTATCGGAACGCCGTGCTCTCGAAATGTCTCCAATCTCTGGGTCAACATTTTCCTAGTCATTGACATTAGTACTTCGAACGTTAACCTGAATAAGGTAAAGCTTTTGAGAGAACCAAAAATACCCAAATATCCCTTCTTTTTCAGCAACTCCAGTTTTTGGCCTCGGAATTGGCCCAAGTTCCAATCGGACAAATCAGCGATCCTCATACGTCTCGCGTCTCGATCATAACCTATTCCGATAGTGCGACTATCCTAGCAGATTTGCATCAACTTAACAGCAACGATGAGGTTACTCAAGCTTTGCTGTCGATCAAACAGGATGAAAAGAATAGCGTTTATGGCTGGGATTTGTAAGATTTTTAAGGAGAAATACAAAAATTTGGTATCAAGATGGCCAAAATTCGCTTCAAAATCAATTTTCCCGTTTTCGTATCTGACCCACATACTCATGGACCCCAAATTGAGGGGGACCACCTCATCGGGGCCTTCGCCCCCCCCCTTGCCGACTATGTGCGATACGATAATGGGAAAATCGAAAATTGTTGCTATTTTTCTCGAAAAATTTGTGTATTTTTAGAGCCTATCGTTATGCATTAGCCATCAGAGATGACTATGACAATTGGGATCTCTATGGTATCACCGATATTCCACGCCAATCGAGCTTTATTTTTGTAGATGATTTCAACTTTTAGTAAGCATTTTGATTCGAAAATTTATGGATTTTCTTAAATCTTTTAGTGACCCGATTATCACAGAGAAACGCCTTAACATTTCAAGAGAATTCGCTCAACCCAAACAGTTGATCACCCTCAAAAGAGAGACCCAAAAGACTATGGTTCAAAGGCGCGAGAAATCTGGAAAATACGGATACGAAAGCTTTCTTTACGATTTGACTACAGGTAAGCTCAACAACTGCTCAATCCTATTAACGCATCCGGTTTTTGTGCGCCACCCTGTGTACATGCAATGTGAAGTAAGAAAGTAAGCCTAAGCCTAAACATAAGGGGCTGTCCTTAAATTACGTTTGCAAAAAATTGGATTTCGGACACCTCCTTCCGTTAGTTTTTTTCCTTAGAAAAATCTTAAAATTTTAATGGAGCGTTAGATTTTCAGAGACCCCCCCCCCTCTCTTGGCAAAAGTAATTTAAGGACAGCCCCTAAGCCAAGCCTAAGCCTAAGCCTAACCATAAGCTTAGGCTCATGTTTAACATAAGCCTAGTGTCCGATTCTTTGTGCGCCACCCTGTAGTATCCCAGGAGATCTTAATTTATTATCTTGTAAGATAATGGAAAAACTTGATTTTAGTGAACTGCTTCTGTGAGAGATACAGCAACTATTATTACTACTATTATCAGAATTCTTACCAATTTTATGCATACGACTATGAAACTTACACTTACGAATATTATGCCGATTGCTACGAACGAGAACGCTTTTACGGATTCAACGACTATCCAGCTTATGGAGTGTGCGAAATTTTTGGAGGGGTTACCACTTCAGGGGTCGCTGTGACTAGTCCTCAAAAAGAGAGCTTTATCAGCTGTAAGATTTTTGAATTTTTTGTCAAAGACGTTAAAAATGGGCCAAAAGGTCCAAAAATGGAGCACAAAAGAAGACTGACTGAAACTTTTTAGATGCGATCAACTATCAGTATGATTATACTGATACTCCGGATCTTTACATTGGACTCCATAGAAACGAAGAAGGTCAACTAGTCTGGACGGATTATGACGGAAGCGAAATCCCCGTATGATTTTTTTCACAATTTTGTTCAAAAATCGCCAAAAATTCTTATTTTTTCATTATTGTATCACAGAAGCACAAAATTAAGATTCTCATATGATTTTACTTATCGTGTCTAGTGGTGTCCAATGACGTTTGCTATCGACGTTTAGATGCAACGATATCACAAACTTCGGCAATAAGACGTTTCAAACGTCGCCAAGATCGACGTTTCAAACGTCGTCTCGTCCGACGTTTCGAACATCGACGTCATTGGACACCCCTGATCGTGTCTCACCAAATTATAATTTCGTATCTTCTACGAAACGGTAATGGGAAATTCGTATTTCGTATTTTTAGCTCGGTAACTACACCAATTTTATCAATGGCAGCAATGGAGACGGAGACTGCTTCGCCAACGTGTACAACAACGAAACCTATACCTATCAATGGGAATCTCGACCATGCTTCAGCGACGATCTAGCAGCCATATGCCAATTCCGAGCCTGTGATGCTGACAATACCGCTTGTGGACTATACAACTATGGCGTGAAGAAGACAAAAATGGAGAAAAAGTTACGTCAACTCAGAGGAGAACCTAAGAAACAAGAGAAACAAATGCGCCAAATTCGTCGTGTCAAGAAACATTAAATTTTGAGTGAATTTTGAAGATAAATTATTATTGAAATAAATTTCTATTAGAAAAGCGCTCGAAATTTCCACTATCGTATCTAAAAATATAAAAAAGGAAAACATGAGAAAGTAACAAAATATAGAAAATTTAAAATTGGAAAAATCTAAAAATTGGAAAAATCAAATTGTGGGAGATCATAGGTCAGCAAGGGGGAGCCTCCCCCTGACCCACTCAATCATGGACCCAAAATTAAGGGGGGACCACCTCATGGACCCAAAATAAGGGGGAACCGCTTCATGGACCCAGCACACGTGTGGGCATGTATATATTTTCATTGTTGTTCAATAAGTATTGCGCGCTACTTTTTTTTGTCACCTAGAGGGCTCCGGAAAACCGTTTTGACAAAAAATTTTCAGTATTAGACATGAATACGATCCAATCGATCTTTTTGAGAATAAGTCATGTTTTCATATCAATATACAGGCTTTTTCAAAAAATCGGGGTTTTTCAACGTTGCAACTTAATTTTAAGAGGCAATGTCTGGATAAGTCGCACAGGGGGTGGGCGTACACCAAAAAGTGTTGCCACAAATTTGAAGCCTAGGTTATTTTCATGTACCTAGTGAGTGATTAACAAGAACATATAAGTTAGGTACTGAGCCTTTAAACTTGTGGAGAAATCGAAGTGTTATTTTCTCAAAAAGCGTCATTTGGACCCTTTTTTGTTTTTATCATAACTTTTTTTCTACTGAAAAGTTTTCTACAATTTAAAGCATGTTTTTATTGCCATTCGTCCCCCTTTCCAACGACACCTCGATCATGACCCTAGCATTTATAGTTTTCGAGAAAAGTTACTTTCTTTCTATCAATAACGCTTCTTGACCCCCCTCAAAAATTCACTTTTTGAGCCCTAGCTCGAAATTTTCTCACTACGGGAGCTCCGAGTCGCACATAAAAATAAACTAGAATTCNTTGACCCCCCTCAAAAATTCACTTTTTGAGCCCTAGCTCGAAATTTTCTCACTACGGGAGCTCCGAGTCGCACATAAAAATAAACTAGAATTCCTGGCCGACATCTCTAAGCCCCTTTTCCGAAGCTGAGGCCCAAAAAATGTAAAAATCGCTAACAAAGTACGCATGTAAAAATTGAAAATTCTTTAGATTAGCGAAATTTGCCATAATTCATATATATTTGGAAAATTCATGAAAAATGGAGCATTTTTTGTTTTTACAGTAACCTCTGAATCACTAATGGCTTTGAGATAATCGCGCTTGAAATTGGCGATTTTTTGAAATTTGTTTTGAATTTCCCGCAAAAGACCCTGAATCAGGCTCGTACCTAACTTATATGTTTTTTTTTCTAACTTATATGAAATTCGCCTCCGGACGTTTTTCCCATTGGCGGCGAAAACGGACTTGTCGCCATTTTTTCGAAATATTGACAATAGATTGATTGTAGCGGTCGAACTGGTTGCAAGTTGCGAGCTTTATATGGGCCGCGCTTTCTATCGGTTTTAGTCATCTCTAAAAATAGCAGTTTTCCTTCAGGCTGCGGTTAAAAATGCGAAAAAGGTCGAGAAAACTTTGAAAAACATGTTTATTTTTTGTTGTGAGCAGCTTTTTCGCAATGTTGAACGCCACCTCACAATTTCCCAAAATTCTTTTTTAAAACGTGAAAGAAATCTACAATTCAAGATGAATGAACGCTAAAAAAGTTTGAAACAATTATTAAAGGGTTTTATTCTCTATTGTGGACTTCTTGCATGACTTTCCGCGCGTATTTGGGATCCTATCAACTCTTAGGGTATTCACAAACTTGTCCACAAAAATTGGCTAAAATCGACAAAAACATGATTTGGATGAAAAACTAACTCTGGGCGCTTCAAATTTCGAAATAAATTAAAAA
The DNA here is from genome assembly GCA_900406225.1 of Acrobeloides nanus. Classification (NCBI taxonomy): domain Eukaryota; kingdom Metazoa; phylum Nematoda; class Chromadorea; order Rhabditida; family Cephalobidae; genus Acrobeloides; species Acrobeloides nanus. The sequence goes on along the minus strand of OZJO01001044.1, from coordinate 184,141 downwards.
ATTTCAAAAATTTGGATGATTTGCAATAAAACTGTTTAACTAGATTCAATAATCCTAGCTATTTATCCTGCTAAAATTTCACTTCGCTGCAAAGTGAATTCAAATAGATGCATCCCTGCGTGGTCGTAGTTGCATAAAATTTTTTATTGTAATAGTTTTCATTGGTAAACGGTCAACCTGCTAAAAATTCATCCTGCTAAAATTTAGCAGGATAAAATTTTAGTAGGTTGAAATTTTAGCAGGATGAAATTTTAGCAGGATGACCCGCGTTCGATTATTAGTCCAATCTTCATAACATCCTGATAACAATATGATGATTTTAGAGATCAACAAGGTGCGCCAAACAATTGACCAAAAAACCTCCCACAATCAGCATTCTTGATCTACTGCGCCCAATTGTTTGGCGCACCTTATTGGCCTTTAAAATCATAGATTTTTATCAGGATGCTATTGGATAATGCATTAGCAGGCTTTATCAGCCTTTGTTAGTTCCTTGCCGATCCTGAAAAATGATGTGATTGTGCCGGGGTGATATTATTTCCAGATGCGATATCAGCTAGTCAATCCCTTCCACCGACGTCGCACTCAAAAAATCATTGACCAACTACATTAAAGATCCTGATAAGAACTTGCATAAAAGACCTCGGAGTCGGATAGAGATCATCCTCGAATTTTGTGGGACAATGAAGTTTTTGGTTTTTCTAGCAACAGTGGTGCTTGGGTCGGCTTTGGTAGTGCCGAAAAATCTAGCTGGAGGTAGTTTTTCAATTCATACATGGGCAAGGGGGTAGGTTAGTAACCCGCAAAGCGACACGTTTGACGGCTAAAAATCCTAAAAGCTGACCTTTTTTGCCAAAACATAAGGGGGACCCTTTGGTTTTTTTGCTGTATATTTTTACCCAAAGCGACACGTTTGCCGAAATTTGGGCTCTAGGAACTTCCACAACGAAAAAGTGGAACAACGGTCGATTTTCCGTGAAAATCGTTATGGAAGTTCCGCATGTCGTTCTTGAACCCCGTTGTGGAAGTTTCTAGAGCCGAAATTTGATCTCACAACGACGACATGAGAATGGGCCGACCCACCCCTTGCCCAAATGTGTTTCAATTTTCCCATTATCGTATCGGAAAAACGACTAGAGTTCCCATTATCGTATCGCAGGAAATGCTAATTGAGACATCTTGAGACGCGATATTCAGTATCGTATTCCAAGAAATCTTAATTTAGGTGTCTTCTGCAATACTTTTACCCAAAGGAAAGAAGTTTCTTTGCCGATTTTTATGCAAGATTTTTTAATTTTTAAAAATTTCAGTAAAATCCATCATTGGTTCGGACAGTATCGGAACGCCGTGCTCTCGAAATGTCTCCAATCTCTGGGTCAACATTTTCCTGGTCATTGACATTAGCACTTTGAACGTTAACTTGAATAAGGTAAAGCTTTTGAGAGAACCAAAAATGCCCAAATATCCCTTCTTTTTCAGCAACTCCAGTTTTTGGCCTCGGAATTGGCCCAAGTTCCAGTCGGACAAATCAACGATCCCCATACTTCTCGCGTCTCGATCATAACCTATTCCGATAGTGCAACTATCCTAGCAGATTTGCATCAACTTAACAGCAACGATGAGGTTACTCAAGCCTTGTTGTCGATCAAACAGGATGATAAGAATAGCGTTTATGGCTGGGATTTGTAAGATTTTTGAGGAGAAATACAAAAATTATGTGTCAAGAATCATCGAAAACGATCGATTCGACCAAAAATTCGTATAGATCTGGGTTCTCCAGACGTTAATATACAATTTTATAACAAAGCCCGAAAAATGGGTCCTGGACGCTTTTTCGCGGACAGTACCCCTGAAGACCTCTGGCGGTCCCTAGTCAAGATGAAATTCGCTTCAAAATCAATTTTCCCATTATCATATCGCAGAAGATGCCTCACTAATAGGGAAAGGGACGGTACTTGATGGTCACAGACCACTTTAAAAATGTAGTAGGAGCTATATTAAGACGATTAAAATAGGTAGACGCCGCAATTCGCTCATTGAAAAGAAAAAATGACTCCAAAAACTCAAAAACTATTGTTTAATTCCAGATGCAAAACAAGTATCGCTCACGGTGGGATTCGAATTGATAAATAAATTGCAAATCTTATTTGATTTGATTGCCGATAAATGGCGTATAAAAATATATCTTGAGTTATTTGTGCAAGCTGCCTACGTAGCCGAGTGGATAGAAAGCTAGCTCTACGTCCACAAGGCCTCAGGTTCGAATCCTACCGTGAGCAATATTTTTTGCATCTGAATTAGACCATATTTTTTGAGTTTTTGGAGTCATTTTTTTCGCTTCAATGAGCGAATTGCGACTTCTGATCTATTTTAATCCTCTTAATTTAGCTCCTACTACATTTTTAACGTGGTCCGGAAAAATCTGTGACCATCAAGTACCGTCTCTTTCCTTGTAAGATTTTTTGGAGTACGATGTTGGTAATCGTATGGTGAAATGTCTTAAATTGGTGTCTTCTGCGATACGATAATGGGAAAATCGAAAATTGTTGCTATTTTTCTTGAAAAATTTGTGTATTTTTGTGAATTTTTAGAGCCAATCGTTATGCATTAGCCATCAGAGATGACTATGACAACTGGGATCTCTATGGCATCACCGATATTCCACGCCAATCGAGCTTTATTTTTGTAGATGATTTCAGCTTTTAGTAAGCATTTTGATTCGGAAATTCATGGATTTTCTTAAATCTTTTAGTGACCCAAATGTCACAGAGAAACGCCTTAACATTTCAAGAGAATTTGTTCAACCCAAACAGCTGATCACCCTCAAAAGAGAGACCCAAAAGACCATGGTTCAAAGGCGCGAGAAATCTGGAAAATACGGATACGAAAGCTTTCTTTACGATTTGACTACAGGTAAGCTCAACAACTGCTCAATCCTATTATTGCATCCGGTTTTTTGTGCGCCACCCTGTGTACATGCAATGTGAAGTTGGAAAGTAAGCCTAAGCTTAAGCCTAACCATAAGCTTAGGCTCATGTTTAACATAAGCCTAGTGTCTGATTCATTGTGCGCCACCCTGTAGTATCCCAGGAGATCTTAATTTAATATCTTGTACGATAATGGAAAAACTTGATTTTAGTGAACTGCTTCTGTGAGAGATACAGCAACTATTATTACTACTATTATCAGAATTCTTACCAATTTTATGCATACGACTATGAAACTTATACTTACGAATATTATGCCGATTGCTATGAACGAGAACGCTTTTACGGATTCGACGACTATCCAGCTTACGGGGTGTGCGAAATTTTTGGAGGGGTTACTACTTCAGGGGTCGCTGTGACTAGTCCTCAAAAAGAGAGCTTTATCAGCTGTAAGATTTTTGAATTTTTTTTGTCAAAGACGTTAAAAATGGGCCAAAAAGCCCAAAAATGGAGCAAAAAAGAAGACTGACTGAAACTTTTTAGATGCGATCAACTATCAGTATGATTATACTGATACTCCGGATCTTTACATTGGACTCCATAGAAACGAAGAAGGTCAACTAGTCTGGACGGATTATGACGGAAGCGAAATCCCTGTATGATTTTCACAATTTTGCTCAAAAATCGCCAAAAATTCCTATTTTTCCATTATCGTATCGCAGAAGCACAAAATTAAGATTCTCATACGATTTTACTTATCGTGTCTAGTGGTGTCGAATGACGTTTGCCATCGACGTTTAGATGCAACGATATCACAAACTTCGGCAATAAGACGTTTCAAACGTCGTCTCGTCCGACGTTTCGAACATCGACGTCATTGAACACCCCTGATCGTATCTCACAAAATTATAACTTCGTATCTTCTACGGAACAGTAATGGGAAATTCATATTTCGTATTTTTAGCTCGGTAACTACACCAATTTTATCAATGGCAACAATGGAGACGGAGACTGCTTCGCCAACGTGTACAACAACGAAACCTATACCTATCAATGGGAATCCCGACCATGCTTCAGCGACGATCTAGCTGCCATATGCCAATTCCGAGCCTGTGATGCTGACAATACCGCTTGTGGACTATACAACTATGGCGTGAAGAAGACAAAAATGGAGAAAAAGTTACGTCAACTCAGAGGAGAACCTAAGAAACAAGAGAAACAAATGCGCCAAATTCATCGTGTCAAGAAACATTAAATTTTGAGTGAATTTTGAGTAAATTATTGTTGAAATAAATTTTTATTAGAAAAGCGCTCGAAATTCCCACTATCGTATCTAAAAATATAAAAAAGGAAAACATGAGAAAGTAACAAAATATAGAAAATTTAAAATTGGAGAAATCTAAAACTTGAAAAATTGGAAAAATCGAATTGTGAGGAATTATATGTCAGCACCTTGTCGACCTAGGTGAGGGATTGTTGATTTTTTACTTATCCTTTCTTTCTTTTAGCTAACCGTTTGGGACACTCAGAGCACGAGGCCGAGAGCGCGCTCGGTCTCTAGTTTATACTACGTAAAATTTCATTTTTTGGATTAGCACTCTTCTCTTATAGACACCTAGGAGATTATATCGACAGAAAAGAAACAATATTCTATGACATATCCATTTTCTCTTTGCGCTTTTTTGGCTAATTTAAACATCAAGAACAATGCCGTCCGGACTAGGGTTGGGAAAAAAGTGAAAAACTGGAACTAGTATAGATTAGCAATCGCACTGAACGTGAAATTTTTTCTTTTTTCTCTGGAAATGATCTAAATAGGGGTAATTTTATGCGAAGAATCCAAATTTCGCATTCCCAAAGTCTGAAAATCTTTTCCTGAATCAGGGAAAGGCTATTTATTAGCACGAAAATTGGAAAAAATGCTATTTTTTTATATCTAAAATGGCACCAATAATGTTCTTGATTTAGTTGTCGGAGTCTCCAACGGTAATTGATTCGTCTAATCCTTGCCTTTTATAGCTTTTCGAATATTAGCTAGGCATCCCTGCGTGGTCGTTTTGACGGGACAAATTAACGCTATTTTAGATATTAAACAAATAGAATTTTTTCCAATTTTCGTGTCAATAAATAGCCTTTCCCTGATTCAGGAAAAATTTGGATTTTCCACATAAAATTACTCCTATTTAGGTCATTTCCAGAGAAAAAAGAAGGAAAAATTTTTCGAAAAAATTTCACGTTCAGTGCTATTGCTAATCTATACTACAGAGTGTTTCAGCGAATTAGCGAGATATAAAAATTTAATATCTTTTGATAAAAAAGAGATTTTTTAATGCAGATTTTTGCAAAATGCTTAGAAACTGTCATGCCCATTCAAAAAAATTAAAAAATTAGATTTTACGGCAAAAACATCTGGTCGCCGGTAGGATTCGAACTTGCATGTTCATATTCAAAAACCGTGAACACTACCACTCAGTCATGGTGACAAGCTGTTTGGGAAAAACTTTTTTTACGTTATATTCTATCAATTTTTGGTTTGAAAAGACGTCTCTCCATCAACAAGCGTCGTTTGTGCAATGACAAAACTGCGGCTTATTGGTCACAAAGGTCGCTGGTTCGAATCCCGCTTGGAGCCATTTTTTTTGCACAAAGTAAAAATCGAAAATTTTTTTTGCAAAATCTATATTTTCCCTGAATCAGGGAAGCATTTTCACACTTCAGCGATTCGCGCAATCGATTTCGTGCGTGATTTTACCCCTAAAAATGTTTTTAGAAAAAATTTTTTCTTGGATTAGGCCATAAATGTCACTCCCCTTTAAGAATTTCTTTCGCTTGTGAAAGATTTAAATCTTTCCCTTTCCGGACGTACCTAAACTTAGATGTTTGATTCATCCCAAACATTGGATCCTAGACTATTCCTATATGTATAAAGTGTCTGTGACAAAGCTGTGCAAGCAAAATATTCTTTTTATTTGAAAATGCGACAGTACAGTTTTATTGAATGGACAAGGGTGTGGCATTGTAATGATAAAATGGAAAAGCATATTATTAGCCGAATAGGGAATTTGACTAAGCGACGCTACCAAAATTTATTTACCTTTTTGTATTGATTTTTTAGGTGCTTGATTTTTTGTTGACAACATTATTAGAAAAAATTGATTTTGATGAAAACTTTCTTTTATTGTTGAAGAAAAATTGCTTTTTTTCTCTCTAAAAAATTGACTTCTTCCGAAACAATCGATTTTTCTGAAAAAACTGATTTTTTTGTTGAAAAATTGATTTTTTTTTTCATGAATTGATTTTTGATTTTTTGATGAAAACTTGATTTTTCTATCGAAAATGTTATTACGAAAAAAATTCATATTGTCGAAGAAAAATTGAATTTTTTTCTCACGAAAAAATTTATTTTTGTCTAAAAATTGACTTTTTCCTAAAAAATCGATTTTTCTGAAAAAATTGATTTTTTCCAAAAAATTTTTTCAAAACTATTTTATTTGTTGAATAATTGATTTTTTTTGTTGTTCAAGATTGAAATATCAAAAAATAACAATCCTTGCCACCGACCAGAAATATGCGAAATTTGAGCATGAACATAAATTATTCATAGANTTTTTTTGTTGTTCAAGATTGAAATATCAAAAAATAACAATCCTTGCCACCGACCAGAAATATGCGAAATTTGAGCATGAACATAAATTATTCATAGAGACAATGGGGACAAAAATAAAAAGATTCATTTTCATGTTTAAAAATAAACTTCCATTCTTCTTATCAAGCTAGCATAAAAACTATAATTTTTTAAAATTGGATTATTATATAAAAAAAGTGACGCTAAAAACTGACTCATTCTTCATCTTTTATAGAATTAACTAAGGGGCGCCACCCAATTTGCCCCACGTTATACAGTTGCCTCACCAACTTGCGTTGTAACTTACAACGTGGGGCAAGTTGGTGAGGCAACTGTATAACGTGGGACAAATGGGGTGGCGCCAACTAAGGATGTACATGTTACAAAAATTGACAACCCTTGCCACCGGCTAGAAATACGCGAATTTTGTGCAAACATTTAAATTGTTCAGGCTGCTCGTCAGCTGATGTAAACAGCGGTTTACGATGTTAATTGGGGCGTTAGAGGTCGCATTACACATGTAGATTATGACGTTAGCTGAGTCGTAATGCATTACAACTCGTTGTATTGCAAAACGACTTGTTGTAAAGCGATTTGAATTAGTTGAAGTAGTGGCACGAAAACCCTGAATTTTCGTTTTTTAATAATACNAACATGTCGTAAAAACGACGTTAGCTGTCGCATTACACATGTAGATTATGACGTTAGCTGAGTCGTAATGCATTACAACTCGTTGTATTGCAAAACGACTTGTTGCAAAGCGATTTGAATTAGTTGAAGTAGTGGCACGAAAACCCTGAATTTTCGTTTTTTAATAATACGCTTAATTATTGAATGTATTTAAAAAACAAATTCGGCATTTTTTATAGCTCGACGAGACGAACAAAACGACACCAAATTGATCTAATTTGAGAATTGTTTTGGGTTATTGAAACGAAAACTTTGATTCAGGATTTTCGTTTCAATAACCACAAACAATTCTCAAATTGGATCAATTTGGTGTCGTTTTGTTCGTCTCGTCGAGCTATAAAGAATGCCGATTTTGTTTTTTAAATACATCCAATAATTAAGCGTATTTTTAAAAAAACGAAAATTCAGGGTTTTCGTGTCACTACTTCAACTAATTCAAGTCACTTTACAACAAGTCGTTTTGCAATACAACGAGTTGTAGTGCAAAACGAATCGTTGACGTCGTAATCTCCATGTGTAATGCGCCAGCTAACGTCGTAAGCCGCTGTTTACATCAGCTGACGAGCAACCTGACAAATTTTTTGTCTCGAGATGACAAATTTGTAAAAAATCTATTTGTCATAATGAACAAAATATTATCGTGCTCAAAATTCGCATATTTTTGATCGATGAGAAGGATTGTCACATTTTGTAATTTGTGCACCTCTAAAATTAACTCATTTTTAGATAGAATTTTTCTAGTCATGATCAAATACCAAGACTATTCAAAAGTTCGACTATTATCGGCTGTTTTGGGGTCTAGTGAAGATATTAGCGTAAAAAAGAAGTCTGGTATGTCATGGATAAGATATATTCTCACTATTTCTGTGGCCATCTTGATCATTGTTTTTATTACATTATCATATGTTGGCTATGAAATTATGGACCAAGCCATATTTCTTTATAATAAGCCTCTTGAGTGGGGTAAGTAAGGTTCCGACGAATTGGACATTTTTGTCCATTGGAGTGGACATTTGTCCATTGGAGTGGACAGCCAGTTTCGAAAAAAAGTTTGGAATTTGTTGTTAAAGAGTTGATTTCTGCTATTAAAACAACGTTTTTTATCATTTTTAGTGGTTTTTTGGCGTGTCCACCGAAGTGGACAACCTGTACAGTTGACTAGACAACTGTCTAGTCAACTATCCAGTCAACTGGACAAAGTGTCCAGTCAACTGGACAAGGTGTCCAGTCAACTGGACAAGGTGTCCACTTCACTGGACAAGGTGTCCACTCCACTGGACACAGTGTCCACTCCACTGGACATGGTGCCCAATCGACTGGGAATGTCACTTTACATAAAAACAATCTTTTTTTCATGCAAATGAATGTTCCTGATCAAGTTTTGATAGTGTTTCCACCTCAATCTTGTCGATTTATATTGCACAATTTATTGAAAAACACAATTAACAACATATTGAAATCTATCGAAACAATTTATTGAAACTCAATTAACAACATCTTGAAATTTCTTTAGATTTTTCATTAAGATTAAAGAAGTGACAGTGTTGGAATTCAAACGAAGTCGTTGTTTGGCAAGCTCTTTGCTTAGAGTCGATCCAATTCTTTCTGATGCAGCCGAAGACACAATTGGCAATAATCTTCTAGCGAGCACAGCAATGTGCTTAAAATGCTCTTCTTGGCTTCTCCAAAAATGTAGACAATCGGTATAAGTAGCAGCATAGGCACTTGATGAGCGACCCAAATATTCGTTTATTTCGTTTTCTAAAATGTCGGGTTGATTTCTACAAGCTTCTGAGAACGGAGAATCTGGCGATATCTCATAACGATCATTAATAATGGGCTTGTTGTACTTCTCCACGTATTTTTTGAACAATTGTTTCACCTAAATTGTTTTTTAAATCTCGGTTTTTGAAACGATATAGGTTATTTTTTAAAGATCCGAGTTCGCGCTTGTAATAAATTCGTTATTTTAAATTTTCGTGTCAATACTCAAACTTTATTGCAAATCAGGCAATGTTTCGTTTGGATTTTAGTTTTTCATCAAGAATGAGATTAATTTCAAAACGTATAGGCTCCGTAGCCCCGTTGTTAAATTCTGTGATATCAAGCTATTCCTTATGCATCAAATTTTAATGAAATAGAACGTTTTTTTCGAGAAACTTCAAAATATTCGCTAAAAACAGTTGCAAAAATGACTAATTTTCACCACTTTTTGCCGTTTTTAGCGAGTATTTTAAAACGGCTTGCTTAAAATTTTTTAAGTTTCTCGAAAAATGGCTTGCTTAAAATTTTGAAGTTTCTCGAAAAAACCTTCTATTTCATTAAAATTAGATGCATAAGCAATAGTTTGACTCCAAAATAATCGAATTTTACAGGGGCTGCAGGAGCCTATACGTTTTGAAATCAATTACATTCTTGAAGAAAAAACTACAAATCCAAACAAAACATTGCCTGATTTGCAATAAATTTTGAGTATTGACACAAAAATTAAAAAAACGAATTTCTTGACTAACGCGAACTCGGGATCTTTCAATAAATAACCTATACCTCTTGGGGTGTTGTCCAGAATTCGAGCTTAGCGGCTTCATCTTTTAGAAGCGGGTCGCAGAGAAGACCAATAAAATGATGTTCACTAACGGTGGTAGGCAGACTTTTTTGGTATTCGATGATTTTGCTCGCAGATAGAGCCAAAATACACTCGATCTTATTTTCGGAGTTTTTCAATTTGCCATAGATTTCTTGAAGCCAATGAAACTTAAGTGCCACCAAATTGAAAGTGGGCATATTTTCTTGCTAAAAGAGGGATGAAGGTTAATAAATTTTTTCAAGAAAATGCTACAGGGTGGTGCAAAAAATCGTAATTTTGAAACTTTTGAGGGCCATTTTTTCGAAAAAAAATCTTTTTCTAAAAACATCATTTCTAGGGGTAAAATAGCTAAAAAACACGATTACGGCGTCAAAAAAATTTTTTTGACTGATAAAAACCCTTAAAATGGCAAAATACGGGGTTTATAACCCCCAAAAAATGACCCTCAAAAGTGTTAAAATTACGGTTTTTTGCACCACCCTGTATATTTAACTTTTTTGAGCACAATGCTTATATAAAAAAATATGAAATTCAAGCTCAGAAATTATGGTTTTTTTTAAACATACTTCCAAAATTTTAATCACTTTGCTAATTGGTTCAACGACTTCAACGTATTTTTCTAAAGTTTCGCGGTTTCCATAAACGTTAGTCAACGCTTCTTTGTAGACGGGAATATTTTTTAGAGCATTGTAGATGTACTTTAACTGGTTTTGATTCAAGTTCAAGAAGCTAATAACTGAATAATAGCTAGTCAGCCAGCGGATTTCGGTGGGCTTTACAAGAGCTGGACCAAGTTTTTTGACACGTTTTCTCAATTTTTTTCGGGAACTAAATTTACACATTTCCGAAAGATGCAAAACGGCACATGAACCGATTTTCTTAAAATATTTTTCTGGACGAATTTTCCCGACTGTTGTTTCTGTTAAATTTCGCATGTAAAAACAATTTTAAAAAAATTTAACAAAAAATCTTTCGGACTCAGTTTGGAAAAATATTTTGGGAAAATCGATCCATGTGCTGGAATAACCATACGTTACTCCATTTATGATGTTCAAACAATAGGAAATTGTACGATCAATGTCTCGTAGCTTATCCTTAACTTCTTCATCAAGGGCAAATTGGGCTGGCAAGTAGTTATTAGAGTATGGTTTTGTTAGACGAAAACACAAAATGTTCAACTGGTGGCAAGGATCGTCGAAGCGCTGGTAGTTCGACAAAGCATTCAAGAGATTTGTCCCTCGGTCTGTGTTGTACATGATTCTAGCACTCAGAGTGTTTTCATTCAAGCCGTGCTCTTGCATCGATTCTTGAAAATCTCTCAGAATATCGACACCTCTGCTACACTCCTCTTCGTATTCGTGGAAATCTAACACTCCATGTTGAAAAGTCCTGAAGTTTTCCTGATTGGTGAGTCACAATAACTTGTGACTCACCAATCAGCTGTCAAAAAATGAACCGTAGAAATGAAATATTCAGAAGATTTTTGACAAAAATCCATAGTTATTCCAGCGCCATACATTTCCATATTTCTTTTCACGTATGCGTTAAACTTTGGCTGATACAAAGCAACATAGTCATCAACAAATTTTTTGACCGTATCATCATTTGGAATCAAGTCGGAAATATCGGGTGAAGGAGGTGGAACTTCAAAATTTGTTGAAATCATCCTTCCAAAGTTGTATCTAAAAAAAAGAGATTTTTGTGCGTCATATACTAAGGAGGGGAGCAAAATTTTCAGACCAGGTGACCAAAAGTTTTCAGAATTTCAAATGTTTCCAAAACGATTGCCTAATACCTAAAAAGTAGTAGAAGCTAAAAACACCGATTCGATTTTCTGAAACTTTTGTCCACATGGTCTGAAACTTTTGCCTCCCCCCCCTCTAATAGGATTTTTGTATAAAACCGTTCATTTTGGTTAGAAATTTTTACCCCTCTTTAAAATTTTCCACTAATATCTTTCGTAATCCTTCTTTTTTAACGCTGTAAAACGGTAAGATGTCCATAGATACCATATCCGCTAACAATGAAGTCAGTTTAAGCTTGATAATACCAGGAACTTTGATATCGACGGGTTCTTGTTTCTGGTGTGCTTTTTGGTGGGAACTAAATTGTTTCGTAAAGGGCCGTATCCAGGGGGCTAAGCAGGCTCAAGCCCCCATAATGGGGGACCATTATGATTTCAAAAATCATAATGGTCCCCCATTATGATTTTTCATCAAAAATGACCAAAATTTCCTATTTTTCTCAAAAAGGTCCAAATTTTTCTATTTTTTTCTACACAAATTGTAATTTTCTAATATTTTCAGCTTAAAAACAAGCATTTCTCAAAAAATTTTCGCCTGCGGCGCTGGTTTTTACGCTAACTCAAAAATTTCATCAAAATTTTCGTCGAAAATCGAAAATTTCTGAGTGTTTTCATGTTAAAAATAATTGTTTTTAACCAAAAAATTTTTCGCGAAAAAACAGGGGAGTAAGATGATTTTTGAATTTTTTAAACTCGAAAAAATTGCCTTGGTTCTCCCTTATGTTTTCCCAAATTTTTGGAAAATTTTCGAAAAGAACATAAGGGGAGACCAAGATAAAAAATTGTTTGAAAAGGTTCCCTCTCATTCTTGGAGGCTGGCTATACCACTGCTTGTGGCGCTGATTTTTAACTTTACTTAAAAATTATACCCAATTTGTCCTAAATTTCCCCAAAAAACGACAAAAAAGTGCCAAATTTAACATGATTCATACAAAAATCGTAATTTTCTGGCATTTTCAGCTTAGAAACAAGCATTTTGTAAAAATTTTTCGCGCTTATCGACGCGAAAAACCATGGGGGAGGAGAACCAAGATGTTTTTGTAAATTTTTTGAAAAAAATCATAAGGATCCCTCCTTATGTTTGTCCCAAAAATTTTGAAAAAAAAACATAAGGGGACCAAAGTAAATTTTTTGAAAAGTTGGGATCAAGTCCCCCCCCCCCGAAACCAAAACCTGGATACGGCCCTGGTGTCGTAAGTTGCGCAATTAACTTACTATAAGGAGCTTCTAACTGAGTGACTTTCTCCCAATACAACACTGCACTCTTTACAGATGCTAGCAGCCGATATATCTGGGGCATCATTATAAACCAATTGTACAAACCCGGCCATAACATCATTTCCTTTTCTCAAAGTTCCATCCAAAAACATATCCAAGATTCTGATCTTTTGAGGGTTTGTTAGATGTCCTTTATACACTTTATGCTGTTCAGAGTCATCGCTTTCTTTGTCGTTTGATTCTTCAGAATTTTCCTCTTCTTCTAACTCTTCGGCAAATTCTTCTAAATCCATTGATTCTTCTTCAGATTGATCAGACATTTTGAAGATTCAAAAAACTAAACACAAAATGTAGACTGGTAAAAAGATCGTTCAAAAAGTCAACTTGAAAAGGTCAATAGCAATAAAAATATTAGCAACGAAATTAGCGTCTTTGAAAATGTATATGTTGTATCCGATTTTTTTTAAATTTCATCCGATTCTGAATCGGATGTCCGATTTTGAATATTCAAAATCGGATGTCTGTGAAGAATCGATTCAAAAGCCGACATCTAATATTGAATCGATCCTTCGGGGTTTTTACCATTAAAAGCTTTTTCCATAATTCTTTTTTTATTTTGTCGGGCAAGAATAGACTTTTAAAAAATGTTTTTTTTTCTTTTAAAGCTCTTAGAAAATGGGGCCTTAAGTGAAAAAAGACTGTAAAAAATCACTTAAGACCCTATAAAAATTTTCTAAGAGCTTTAAAAGAAAAAAAAAACATTTTTTAAAAGTCTACTTTTGCCCGACACAATAAAAAAAGAATTATGGAAAAAGCTTTTAATGGTAAAAACTAGTTAGCTTTTGAAATTTGTATAGCTAAAACTGAAGGAGGTCAAAATTGAAAATTCTTTAGATTGCGAAATTTGCCATAATTTATATATATTCGAAAAATTCATGAAAAATGGAGCATTTTTTGTTTTTACAGTGAATTCTGAATCGTTATAGTTGTCAAGATAACGCGTTTGAAGTTGACGATTTTTTGAAACTTGTTTATTTGTTTCAAATTGCCGCCAAACCCTGATTCATTTCTTGGCGGCAATTTCAAATTCAACACCAACGCCTTCCTGAATCAGAGCCATGAAAGCGTTTTCAGGTTTCGGGAACGCGCGCAATTGATTCCCCGCATACGAAAACCCCCTATAGAGCATTTTCCAACACTTTTCCTTCCGAAGTCGTACTTGTTCTGATTTTGAACACATGTGGACGAGTCGGCCGTCCGCTTGGGAAATGTCCTCTTGCCATCAGGAACATTCATTTGCATGAAAAAAAGATTGTTTTTATGTAAAGTGACATTCCCAGTCGATTGGGCACCATGTCCAGTGGAGTGGACACTGTGTCCAGTGGAGTGGACACCTTGTCCAGTGAAGTGGACACCTTGTCCAGTTGACTGGACACCTTGTCCAGTTGACTGGACACTTTGTCCAGTTGACTGGATAGTTGACTAGACAGTTGTCTAGTCAACTGTACAGGTTGTCCACTTCGGTGGACACGCCAAAAAACCACTAAAAATGATAAAAAACGTTGTTTTAATAGCAGAAATCAACTCTTTAACAACAAAT
>OZJO01001044.1:103477-169590 GCA_900406225.1 Acrobeloides nanus | reverse complement strand
CCCCCCCTCCCTCTTGGCAAACGTAATTTAAGGAAGCGCCTTATGCTTTTTTTCGAAATTTTTGGGAAAAACATAAGCGGGAACCAAAGCAATTTTTTCGAATTTATTGAAAAAAATTTCAAAAATCACCTTGACCCTCTCCAATATTTTTTCGCGCGTGCAGGCGCGAAAATTTTTTGTTGAAAAACGCTCATTTTAAGCTTCAATACCCGTATTCACAAAGATCAGGATAATATCCGCGGATTATGATCCGCTAATCGCATGATCCGCGGATCACAAAATCCGCGGATAGAAATCCGTATTCACAAAGAGCACGGATATTATCCTGATCCGCGGATAATGATCTTAACTCGCGGATTTTCTTGAAATATCGTATCTTCCCGTGATCAAAATCAAAAAATTCCTTCGGATTCGAGGTCTTCATGTCGAAAAACCCCCATGTACTAAAAATCAGCCGATTTTGAAAATTCGAATTGTTTACCCCCGAAGGTGGATAAGGATTTTGATCCTCAGATCAGGATAAAATCCGTGGATTTATCTTGAATACGGATGGTGATCAGCGGATATTTTTTTGTTGTTGTGAATACGGATAGTGATCCTGATCTTTGTGAATACGGATTTATTCGTGGATCAGGATAAAATCCACGGATTTTATCTTTGTGAATACGGGTAAAAATGCTTAGAAAATTTCGATTTTAGACGAAAATTTGGTTGAAATCCTTGAGTTAAGATAAAAAGCCAGCGCCACAGGTGAAACTATTTTTTTTTTGCAGAATGCTTGTTTATAAGCAGAAAATTAAAATTTTTGGTGAAAAAATTTCAAATTTGTGGCTTTTTTAATTGAGAACTTGAAATTCTGATGAAATCCTTTAGTTAAAATAAAAAAGCTGCGCCGCAGGCGAAAATTTTTTTGAGAAATCTTGTTTTTAAGACGAAAGTGCTCAGAAAATGAATATTTGAGGTGAAAAATTATAAATTTTGTTGACAAAATGGACAACAACAGAGACCCTTTGGTCACACCCCACTTTATTAGCGATTTTTACATTTTTTGGGATCAGGCTAATGAAAAGAGACTTGGACAGGGGTGTCGGACAGAAATTATAGTTTATTTTTATGTGCGGCTCGATACCTCCCTCTACAGAAAATTTCGAGCTAGAGCCCAAATAATGAATTTTTGAGGGGATCAAAAATCGATATTTTTGCAAAGAAAGTCACTTTTCTCGAAAACTACAAAGGCTTAGATCATGGTCGAGGTGTCGTTGGAAAGGGGGGGGGAAGAAGGATGATAAAAACGTACTTTAAATGTTAGAAAACGCATTAGAAGCAAAAAAGTTATGATAAAAACAGTGGAAGGGTTTATCCAATTTTGACGAAAATTGTCATTTCTCTATAAGTTTAAATGCGCGGAACCTAACTTGTATGTTTTTGTTAATCACTTATTAGATAGTTAAAAATAACATAGGCTTTAAGTTCACAATAACACTTTTGTTAGTTCCACTCCCTTAAGCCCCATCTTCGATATTTCGAGATATTCCTCTTAAACCTAACAATATAAATTATTTGTCATACATAAAAGAATAGAATTTATTAGGCGAAGATTTAATTGCAACAGAAAATTAATCTTTTAAAAATTTGATAATATTAGGTGATGAAAAAAGTTTTCGCTGTTTTTATTTTTAAAAATTGATTGCTATATATCTGGCCAGGAATGAGATTCAGAATCCGGAATTCAGATTCTGAATCCGAATCCAGAATATTAGTGCCAACAAAATAGAACCCGACTAGCTGATTTTGAATATTGAAATTTTCTCACTAGCCGATTCTGAATCGTCTAGCCGATTTTGAATATTCAAAATCGGCTAGCAAAAGTTGAATATTCAATATCAGCTAGCCGATTCTGAATCGACTGAAATTCAACATCGACTACAACATATATACTGAAAAAATCAAAAACAGTCATTTCTGGGCGGATATATAGCAATCAATTTTTAAAATAAAACCATGAAAACTTTTTTCGTCACCTAATATGATATATGAAAAATGAGTGTACTATGTAAATCAAATTTAAAGTTTTTTGATGAATATAGTGTACACTATTCGAATCACACCTATTCCATTCAACTAGATGCCAAATCTACGTATTTTGTTATGAGTATGCTATTTACAAATGTGAAAAATCCCAAAATGACTGTTTTGAGTTGTATACTTTTCAACTGAATTTGGGTTCGAACAGTGTACACAAAACATTCTTGGAAAATAAATGGAATTTATGGGCCAACAGATTCGAAAAATTTCTTCCATCAGTTTCCGAGATGTCAATATGACCGAAAGCATAGTTATCAAATACATAAAGATGAAAAATTAGTTTTTATGACGAGTCAAAGTGTTCAGTGAATCGCAGGTGAGTTGGAAAATTGTGGAAGACCAGTGCCAAGCTAAAAATAATTATAGTTATTGAAATTTGAAATATCTTATTTTAACAACTTACATGATCAAGCCTTACATTACCCATGTGCGATGTTCTCATCATAGTAGTATAATCAATTGTTGCTTTAGGTAATGAAAAATTTGACCCGGAATCAGAAGGTGCTCGCTCACGTTGTTGAGCTTGGGCTATTAATTGATCCTCACGACGATGCCTTTTGTTTTGGACATCTAAATATTTTAAACAAATAAAAAATTAGTTACAAAAGTTTATATTACTTTCAGGTAGCATTCCTATATCTAAACAACGCTTCATTCGACAATTACGGCATATTTTTCTATACCCAGTGGCTAAATGCGAAATAAATATAACGAGTTAAGTACCGCATCGCGACAAGATCTAGACAAAAAAAATTTTTCATGATTTGTTCAGAAATAAAAAAATCATGAAAAAATTTTTTTGTCGGAGATCTTGTCGTGATGTTCAGTCCCTTTAAGAGAGAACGTGATACAATCAAACCTCCATATAGAGGGTAGCGCGAATGAACCCACCCCGATCCTAAATGGAACCATTGTTTTTAATCAAACAAGTTATCTGAAAAACAATCTTTCAGAGGGGAGGGGAGGGGGGGGGTAATTTTATGCGAGGAATCAATTGCGCGTATTTTTGAAGTATGAAAATTTTTGCCTCAAATTGATGCAGGCAATTTCGCGAAAATGCTTCCCTGCCCCTGGTCCATGGAGGATGTGTTCTTATTGAACCGAAAATTACATAATAAGGGTCAGGTAAAATTTTTTATAAAAAATACGCGCAATAGATTCCTCGTATAAAATAACCCAAAAAAAGTTGATTTTTCAGATAAGTCTTTCGATTTAAAACGATGATTCCATCTAGAATTGGGGAGGGGAGAGGGTTCAATTGAGCCACTCTGTAGTGACACCCCCAGGGATGAGTCACTATAATGACTCATCCCTGGGGAGTCACTTTTGAAGGAAGTGTCACTATATGAAGATTTGACTATAGTGTAAAACATACAATCTGTTATTTTCAAAGTACATCGTTGAGAACGCTTGCAAACATATTTTTTACCATCACTGATCGTCTAAAAGTTTAAACTATAAATAAAATTAATATTTATATACTCGACGGAAAAATGCGGCACAAGCAGCACAAGTTTTGGCGCCGAAATGTAATCCATTAGAAGGAGCAGTGAAACAAACTTGACACATTATTTGATGCGAGGGACCTGAGCCTTCCAATTTTTCTTCAATTGAAGCTGTAGGAATTTGAGCAGTTCTAAAGAAGAATTTTAAAAAATGCTCGATCGTTATTATGTTTTTTAATACTCTGAATGTAGCTTATTTGGAAAGGATGACGAAACTGAAGCTGATGATAAACATGCTGCAATACCAGCTGCACGACTTTGGAGATTTCCACTTGATAATAGTCCAGAGCCAGAATTCTGATTTTGTTGAAAATAATTCGACGTTAGGGGATTTGAATGAAATCCTGACGCAGAGCGCATGCTGTTGGCAAATGGAGCAATTCCAGAAGCTCCGTCATTTCCGGAAGTGCTTATTGATGAAGGAAAATTTAATGGGAATTGGCTTGAAAATTGTTGCGCAAGGTTCGTAAAATGGGTTGCATTAAAATCTTGCGTCGATTGCGCTGAAGGAAACATGCCTAAAAAGTCATGATAGTTTAAATTGCTGCCTAGTACCTGAAGAAGCGCCACAACCTCCTTGTTGTAACCGAGAATCATTTGAATTTTGAGCAGAAAAAGCAGCAGCTAGACTAGTTGAATCAACATGAGGCCACAAGTCTGGAAATCCATGCGAAGTCATTTCTAAAAAATATTATCTCTTTAAGGGGGAAATGTTTGCCACTCAGTGTGGGCTAACTTTTTTTCGCTCTAACTTTTTTCTTATATTTATTTTAATCGACTCAGAATTTTGTCCTGATTTCAAAAAAGCAAGTTTCGACTCTGGGAAAACTCATATATGGGGTCTACGGAAGCTCTCCCACTAAGGGTAAAAAATTTTTTTCCCGACGATATTGTACTCGTTCTACCCAGAATTTCCTCCTGACAAGGGATATTCACCAGGTGATACTCCCAGTTTTTTTAAAACGATTTTAACTGGTTCTATAGGCCATTGTAGTTACGAAAACACCAAAATTAGAGTTCCCTAGTTCGATTAAGGGGGTAAAATTCGGGTTTTTATGCCAAAAATAGCGTTTTCTTTGAAATTAAGGGGTCACCAAAAACACCTTTATTTGAATTCTTTCGTCGAAATTTTGACATTTTCCACCGTTTTTAGCTATGGCGAACATTTTATAAGTGTTTTTAGACAAAGTTGAAAATTTTTGAAAAAATTGATTTTTTGAGATACAGCGTATCAAAATACTCGGAAAAAACATAAGTGATCGAGATGGGAGGCGTGTTAAAGGTAAGAGCAAAATAAGAATAATTAGCGTTACAAAAATTCTCCTTCTCTTTTTTGGGTATATGGAGAGGCTTTTTTGTGTTTGTGTTTATTTCACTCTAGAATAAAGTATAAAAAAATACAAAAAGTGAAATTTTTTTGTTTCCGATTTTGATGATTTTGGTGTCAATCATCTTCTCTCATAGTCCCCTATAACTTTTGTTTTAGCACTCGGAGTTTAAAATCTATCGTTCCCGAGATTGTAACACACATTATACGTTCAATGTAGTTCAAAGTCCGTATTTTAATNAGCACTCGGAGTTTAAAATCTATCGTTCCCGAGATTGTAACACACATTATACGTTCAATGTAGTTCAAAGTCCGTATTTTAATACAAATTTTGCAAACTACTTTTTAAACTTACGCGAAATAACATTTTGTGTATTTACAGACTTGGAATCAAATCTCATCAAATCACGAACATTCATGGTCAGACTTGTCATAGGAGCTAAATATTAGACGCTAATTTTATGGTTACACCACACAATCTAAAATCTAAAATTCACATTCTAAAACTCAAATTCTAAAATTCTCACATTCTAAAATCTCGGATTCTAAAAAAGATAACATTCGGAATCTGAATACAAATTCCGAATTCTGAATTCGGATTCTGAAACTGAACCCGAATTTCGGATTCTGAATCTGAATTCTAGATTCGGATTCAGAATCCAGAATCCGAAATTCAGGTTCAGTTTCAGAATCCGAATTCAGAATCTGGAATTTGTATTCAGATTCCGAATGTTATCTTTTTTAGAATCCGAGATTTTAGAATGTGAGAATTTGACATTTTAGAATGTGTGGTGTAACCAATTTTATTGTTATGCATTTACTGTTGCGCGACACGTTACTATAGTTTTCATTTTATTTTATAGAAATTTCTTATTAAAACTTTAAGCAACTAATTTTTCTAATGAAGATTCTAACAAAATTTGCAAAACATCGTGCAGTAAAATCTTCTTATAAATGCTTTTAATCAACAAATTTCCGTTTAGCACGAGAGTAACAACGACTTGATTTCAGTTAGCAAAACATCTGCTTAAGTACTGGATAATAATATATGAAAGGCAAGATAGATTTGTAAGCGGATAATGGCAATGCCCAGAAAAACGCAACACAAAGGAAAGGTGCGCTAAAATGAGGATTTATCTGAAGTTAAATTAAAAGTTGAAGAATATAAGCAGTAATTCCATCAATTTACGCAATATTAAAAAAAACAAGCAAACAGCTTTTAAAACAATAATGAAAGGGCTGACGTTTCGACGTTTAACAGAATCAATTCGGTTTTAAAGTATTAATCTAAATAAAATGTGGTAGAATAACAAATACAAATTTTTGCTAGTTTTAAGAGCAAATACAGTAATCTTGGTTGGAAAAAGTTTTGCCTACTAATTTTAGCAAGCTTGTATAAAATCGACTTAATAAATATGCTCAGAAATTATCGAGAATCTGTACTTTTTTGAAAAATTGAAAAGAGGTGATACCCCCTTGTTAATGTCTGAATGAAACTGTTAATATACAGTAGCGGCAAAAAATCTTTGTACCTGAAGAAAAAAATTCATTATTACACATTTTCTTTATAAATTTTGATTGAATTTGATTAATTTTGACTTATAATATTGTTTTATGGATAAAAAATGCCAAGAAAATATAAATCAGAAGAAATTTGAAAGCTAATTGTTGAAGCAAAGATAAAAGAAGAATTAGGAAAAGACATTGCAGCTCGATTCCATGTGCACGAGCAAACTGTAAAAAACATTTGGAAACGCTGGAAAGAATCTCAAACGGTGAAGCACAAAAAGATCCTTGGAAGGCCAAGAAAAACCACTCCAAGACAACGCCGACTTCTCGTAAGATTGGTCAAAAAGGACCCGTTTATGACAGCCATTGAAGTAATGAAGTTTGATTTTGAAGCGAAAATGGTTATTTTTGTTTTTCGCATTTTTTATAGGAAATCACTGCTCTAGTGGTAATTTTGTGCGAGAAATCGATTGCACACGTTATCGAAGCATAAAAACGATTCCCTGATAAAGAAAATGACAATTTTTACTTTTTCTTTAAAAATAACCATTTTCGCTTCAAAACCAATTTTTCCCTTAATCTGATTCAGGGAAGAGTTTTAATGCTCCGGGAATGCGCACAATCGATTCCCCACATAAAATTACTCCTAGAGGGCTCATTTTAAAAAAATTTAAGGTACCAAAGAATAAAAAAAGCTACTTTTTTGCCGACCATGTATAAGAGTCAAAAGTATTAATTAAGCTATAAGGGGGGGGGGTAAAAGTTCTGACCTAAGAGATAAAAGTTCTGACAAGATGGGCGGACATACTGATCATGGTGGGGGGGGGGAGGGAATTCTGACATAAGAAGCAAAAGTTCTGATCTAAGGGGAAAAAATCCTGACCTAACAAGGGAAGGTATGGGAGTGCCACTCTGGGATTCTTTCGACCTTTGTAGTTGTTCTCAGCATAGTCAAAAACGGTGAAATATGACAAAAGTAGATGCCCAGTCGGCGTGGTGGAGATATAGTGATTTTTATGTCAAAAAATAGCGTTTCCATTGAAATCAAGGGGGTCCAAAAACATCTTTATTTAACTTTTTTCATCGACATTTTGACATTTTCCACCTTTTTGGCTATGGCAAACATTTTCTGATAGCTTTAGAAAAAGTTGAAAATTTGTGAAAAATTGATTTCTTGGATCCCAAATTGGGGGTTTAGAAGACAAATAAAGGTGTTTTTGGACCCCCTTGATTTTAATGGAAACGCTATTTTTTGAAATAAAAATCACTATATCTTCACCACACCGCCTTATGGGCCGCTACTTTTGTATATTTCACCGTTTTTGACTATGCTGAGCACAACTACGAAGGTACGGAAAAAATCCCAGTGTGGTACTTCCATAATTCCCTTATAAGGAACAATAGTTCAGACCATTTTTTCGTGTATACGACTAGAAAATTTGTTATTCGACTCAAAACGACTAGATTCGCCTATATTCATAAAGAAAACACATTTTAAAAATGTTTTGAGTTTGATCAGAACTTTTGATCCACCCCCTGTATAGCAAGATAATAAGATAAACTGTAGTAAGATATAAATTTTATTTTCCTTTTATCTATGATTATTTTAAAATATTTTTAAAAAGCTTGAACAAGATCAAATCAAAATGTCTGTACATTACGAAGAGCTTATAGTATCACCGGATGGATTGTATTAATTGTATTTACAAATATAAGAAAAAGTGTTCATGGTATTATTACGACATTAAAAAAACAGGAATTAAAGATTAATGTTTTATAAAGATGAAATAACGAGGTTATGAGAATATACAATTTTGATGAAACAACATGTTTAAAAATTTAACTCGTTAAAGGACCAGTCCGGTCGGAAAAAAGTTACGATTTTTTGTTGATAAACTGGGGTACCGAGCGCTATCGCACTCGGAGGGGAGAGGAGATTTTCGGATCCGATCGATAAATTTTCCGCAGATAAATCCAGAATGAGATCTCCGCCCTGATCCGATTGCTTCCGAGCGCTTCCTAGTGCTTTATAGTTCTTTCAAGCGCCTCTGAGCACTTCCTAGCGCCTCTGAGTGCTTCCGAGCTCTTCCGAGTTCTCATAAGCGCTTCCGAGCGCCTCTGAGTGCTTCCAATGCATTCAAGTGCTTACGAGTTTTTCTGAGCGAATTTCAAGAGGACTATATAAGATGCGAAGAACGGTTTATATTCCTAAAAGGCATAAAATTGTAAGAAATTTTTGGACCAAGATCGATGACAAAAAATAACGGTAAAAAGTGTTCAGCGCCTAGAAAACCCAACTAAGTTCGAAAATTTCGTCACAAACCGAATTCTATAGCATAAAAACGATCTTTATAAAAGTATTCCATAATTAATTGTCACTTTGTATTTTTTCTACCATTATAAAACAAGTTTTGCTCGACTTTTTAAAAACTAATTTCTTATGAAAAACCTTAAAAGCATCGCGGAGCACTGGGACATTTTAAAAAATAATCTTGTTTGGCATCTATTAAGGAAGAATTTGAGAAAATCTTGAGACACCTACATGTTTTTGTAATTTTTCTATAACTTGTGATTAGAAGCTACTGTATTGGCACGTGAAAAATAAAAATTGAAGGACCGGATGTTTTGCAACCCTAAGCGAAGATTTGATAAAATACAATGGATATTTTCTAAGAAAATATCCTTTTTTATTCAAACGATCTTTCATCAACTTTCTTGAATAGACCTGAAATGTTTACAATGAGAGAGTTGTCATCCGCCTTTTAAAATCCTATTTAAAACGCCTTAATCCTAATCGTTTTGATTATACTTGTGCAAATTCGCTACTTCTAGAACAAGGGACCTAAAAATGGCTATAATAAGGTTGGTAACTCTTAAGACAATTTTTTATTATAATAAGAGATAAAAAATCCAAAGTGCAAGCAGATAGTTAGGGGCTGTCCTTAAATTACGTTTGCAAAAAGTTGGATTTTGGACCTCCCCCCTCCCGATGTTAGTTGTTTTCCTTAGAAAAATCTTAANTTATTATAATAAGAGATAAAAAATCCAAAGTGCAAGCAGATAGTTAGGGGCTGTCCTTAAATTACGTTTGCAAAAAGTTGGATTTTGGACCTCCCCCCTCCCGATGTTAGTTGTTTTCCTTAGAAAAATCTTAAAATTTTAATGGAGCGTTAGATTTTCAGAGACCCCCTCTTGGCAAACATAATTTAAGGACAGCCCCTTAGGCTCGGAATCGAAACAGTGACTTTGGTGCTTTCTGATAAAACATCCAGCGCCTTAATGGGGCACCAATTTTTACCATCTTTACTGAAAAATTTTCAATTTCCCCTGCCGTGAAAAGGACCCCAGTAAAGATGGGTCACTAGACACTCATTTTTGAGATACACACAGACACTCATTACACGTTTAATGTAGTAGGACTATATATTGTCTATATAAACCACAGTAAAAATTTTGTAACATCAATCTTCACTATATAAGAATTATAGCTACAAAATTTTTAATCTAAAAGTTGCAAACAACATCTTAAAGTATCAAACTGGAATTTATATTGATTAATGGCTAAAAGGCTTTTTAGAATATCACCACGCACGTTTCATTATAATCTCAATATGTTAGATGGTTGGTTTTGCAGTCAAAATAGAAGTAAACGTATTAAGCTTAAAAGCGATTAGAATGCCAAATCCGGCACAAAAGCTGTTTTGATACGAGATAAACAGGACCGAGCGAGACAAAAACCTTGAAAAAAACATGTCGTCGTTATCGGAATACAATTATGGGGCGATCAAAGCGGATGCGAGTATGCGGATAATTTCAAGAAAAAGAACCTTTCACGTAAAACAAAACATTTTACTTATTTAAGTTAATAAACAAAAGTGCATGCTAGCTCTAAGCGACAATTCACAGATTGCGTGAGACGCCCGGAAATTAAAATGACCGTAGCTAGAACAATTAGAAACTATTAAGTACTTAAAAAATGGGTCAGTCACAACGAAAGCTATTTTAAAAAAGCTAGATTCGTCATAAAATGACTATAATCACCGTTACCGTGATGAACAAGTCATTTTAAAATGATTATCGGCAATATAGACGTAGCCAGGGGCAAGGGGGAGGAGAGGGGATCACTTTGTCTGAAAACCCTTGTAATTTCGGCCAAATAGCTATAGCCTTCCTGTATGAAAATCAGAAGGAAAAAAATGAAAAACATAAGGGTGATCCTTATAATTTTTTCTTAGAATTTTGGAGAAATCACCCTACCCCCAGTGTAGGGACGTTCATCCATTTTACAAAACCTAACAATTCAGTGATAATCAGGGATGTAAACGTGTACGATTTTCGTGTACGTGTACTACACGTACAAGTCTATCGTTTACGTGTAGTACACGTACATGTTAAACGTGTAGTACACGTTAAAATTTTGCTATCGTGTACGTGTACTACACGTACACATACACAAATGTTTTTTTCGTGTATTTAATTTTTTCATATTTTTGTCAAAAATTGAAAAATTATTCAAAAATTCAAAAAATTTCAAAAATTCAAAATTTTATAAAATTGAAAAATTCTTCAAAATTTCGACAAAAATTTAAAAAAATTTTTTTAAAAATTTTTGACAAAATTTTGATTATTGAATAAAAAATGAAAAAATTTAATACACGAAAAATATTTGTGTACTTATACGTGTAGTACACGTTAAAATACACGTTTAACGTGTACACGTTAAACGTGTAGTACACGTACACGAACGAATCGTGTATTACAAGTACACGTAAAATCTCAATTTTTCGTGTAGTAAAATTGAAATATGCTTAGTTTGTCCATGTTAAAGAAAATTTTTTAAAACGCTAATTTTACAAAAATACACGTACACGTTACTACACGTTAAACGTGTAGCGTGTAATACACGTTTACATCTCTGGTGACAATCGACCCCAAAACTTGTTCGAATTTTGGCTATTGAGAACTATATTCTGAAAAAATCGCATCAAAAAAGCTTTTTCCTATGAGGGTTTGAAGACAGTTTGAAAGAAGAATAAAATAACATAAAAGAAATAAAGTTGAAAAATAAAAGATACTTTTTATATTGTTTTATTCTATGATGTGATATTCTTTTTATAAACTAAATGTCTCTCTATAAAACTTTTTGGCTTCTAAAATAATAGCGATTTGACTTAAATTAATTTTGTTGAAGCAATAAGTAAATCCGGAACCCATACAACTTAAGAAATAAACTCTCGTACCTAGAAATCCTTATAAGATAATTTTTGTAAAAATTTCATCCTATCAGAAAAACTCTATAATTATGAAAAAACGTAATTTTTCAACTATGACGAGTAGCATATATATCCATTTTTGTTTTATCCTATATACCTATTTTTATTTACTCGATTTCTGAAAACTAACTTGAGAGAATGGTGGGAAATTCCAAATATTCTCGTCACTGGAAATTACCTAAAAAGAACTATACCTTTTAGATCAAAATGCTTATTTCACACACACTCTGGTCTATAAATTACTATACTCTAGTAAAAATAGTTGTTTAACATTTAGCATTACTAAATTTAAAACATTTCAGACATCATGTGTGTGGGTGTTTTAGTATTAAACGCATAAAAAAGGATGAATATGCATTAAAAATAAGATTATTATTAATTAAGATACCAAAACATTTTAGGTCAGTTTTTATTAGATTGTTATTAGAGAGATGGGGGCGGAAATAAAGTGTTTTTTTTTAATTAATGGAGATGGTCAGGGAAATTATAGGAAATTTTTTCGAAAAATTTTCGGGGGTAATTTTATGCGAGGAATCGATTGCGTATATTTTCGAAGCATGAAAAAATCTATCTAATCCTGACTCAGGCGATTTTCGCTTCAATAGCTATTTCCAATTATGAGGCATAGCAAAAGTTTCTTTAAGCTGATTCAAGTGATTTTTGTTTTTATTCAATCACCCTTTCCCTGAATCAATGGAAAAGAAACATTTTCGAGGTCGGTAATGCGCGAAATCGATCCCTTGTATAAAATTACCCCGGAAGATGATTGGGGGCTAAGGGATACAAAAAATCGAATTTTCAAAAAGTTCTCCAAATCGACTGAAATTTGGTATACAGGGGTTTTTCGAAATGAGGAACACGAATCCGAAGGACTTTTTTAATTTTGAGAACCGGAAGACACCCCTACGAGTGGAATCCCTCCAAAAACGATTTTTTCTTTGTAAGCCATGGATGCACGCAATCGATTCCCCGCATCGAATTACCCCAAATTGTGTCATTTTTAGAATAATTCATTAATAAATGATAAAATTGGACTTTTTTCGTCAGGGGGAGGGGCGTAAAATCGAGGTTTGACTGTATAGTAATTTATTGAAGCAACGGCTTCTCAAATTTATTTTACGTTTTTAGTTTGTTGTAGCAAAACTATTTTTTATACAAGTGGTCGACCAATTCATTTCGTTTCGCACGAGGTCCCAAAATATATCTTTGTCTTTTTTACTAAATATCACTAGGTATGAAAATGATCATTGAAACATCTATTTTTAGAACCTGTTTTTTTCTCCTCAAGGATTAGGACAATGTTTGATGAAAAATAGCCGGTTAAGGAGCAGGAAAACTACAATTAAGTTATTTCCTTGAGGACAGAACAAACTTGTTATTTTTATACAGGATTTTTTAAAATTTGCTCCGGCATTTCAAGAATACCAAAAAATCGATATATCCAATTTCAATTTGGTTCATTGTTTCCTGTAGTGGTTTTACAAGGTGGTCTTAAGGTTTTGCCAAAAAACATTTTATACCGAATTAACCCAACAAAAACAATATCTAGTTTATATAAAATTGCTCCCTAGGAAATTTTTACATATGGAGCATCGACCAAACCCAATATACCAATATTTTCCCCGTACCGAAGGCTACATTTTTTGTAATGATCACTTTGGTTTTTGTCCAGCATAGGCAGGTAAAACATAAGAGGAACCCTTTGATTTTTTTNCCCGTACCGAAGGCTACATTTTTTGTAATGATCACTTTGGTTTTTGTCCAGCATAGGCAGGTAAAACATAAGAGGAACCCTTTGATTTTTTTCTGCCTTCGTCCGGAACGGGAGGGCGAAGTACTCTGACTTCCCCATTGGGATCGAACTTATGCCCTTATTCGAGATATTGTTTTGTTCTTAAAAGACACTCGAAGTTTGAGCAGAACAAACTTGAAAATGACCTAGATCTGCTTAAAGAAAATCCATGAAGTGTCTTAGTTATATTACGTGAAGGTCGATGAGTTATTTCGCGGCAATATCCTCCACTGGTTAGTCGAGTTATATGTGTGTTGAAAATAATTTAATATATCATGTTTATACGTACTAAATCAGCCCGAACAGTATTTTTTATTGTATATAGACAATATTTATTCTAAAATTTTTATATAGAGGGAGCAGTGGCGTGGAAGAAGGGTCAAATATGGGGTATATTTAGCCGAAAATTTTTCAAGAAACATTTAATTTTTAAAGGAAAAAATCGACTTAAAGGACCAGTTCAGTCAGTTACAACCATATGAAAAAATGATATATTCGGGAAGATCATGAAAAATGGAGCATTTTTTGGTTTTACGGCATGTTCTGAATCGTTGTAGTTTTCGAAATAATTGCGGAGTTTTCGTTGCAATAACTCAGAGTTTTCGTTTCAATAACCCAAAACAATGTTCAAATTGGATAATTTTTGTGTCATTTTGTTCGTTTCATTTAGCTATAAAAGATTACTATAATGTTCATTTTATGAAAACTTAAAAGAATGATACAAAATCGATTTCAAAAAAGTTTGTGTATTACAACGAAGAGCTTGTACACAAATTCAAATTTCAAACGCAATTATCTCGAAAACTACAACGATTCAGAACATGCCGTAAAAACAAACAATGCTCCACTTTTCATGATCTTTCAGAATATATCATTTTTTCATATGGCTGTAAATTACTGGACTAGTCCTTTAATAAGCCAGGTTTTCACACGCCAATACCGGGGTTTAAACTTAAAAACCCAAATTCGATCTTTCTTCTCTTATCAAATCTAGGTTTTTACCCAAACTCCGGGTTTCCAAAACCCTGAGATGAAAATAAGGCCCATGATCTATGGTGCGTATACTGTTTATCCGATTAGCTTTTCGTAGTAGATGTTTCAAAACTAGCAAACACAACTCAGTCGCGAAAATGTCAATTTATTGGATCAAGAATTGATTCAGAACATGTCAATAATTTGTCTTTGTTATGAATAATAGTTTTTTATCTTTGTTGTGAATAATAGTTATCTCTCAACCGTTTTGCAATATTTAAGGGGCTGTAAATTAAATTTTTTCGAACATTATCAAAAATTGAGATTTGTTATATGTTTTCCATATTTTTTCATATTATGAGATAGCCCTAATAAATTTCATAATTTAAAAAAAATTCAATTTTGTCTTTGTAGTGAATAATTAACTACATATCATTTACTAATCTATAGATTTCATAAAATCAGCTTCTATAAATATCGCTATGTTTCTTTTTCTATTTTCGATGCTGTAAACTCTCATTACTGACCACTTAACAACTTTTTTGCGAACAGTTAGAGTGACCATTTGGACTAAATTATTGGTCAATAAAAATTGACAAAATTACATTATAATTTTGAACAAAGTGGAATTTTTGCACAAAATTGTAGCTAAAAACACCTTTTTCGATTTTTATTGAAGTGGTTTTCGAAAATTTTACACCAAATTTATTAAAATTAGAACAGTTATTATAATAAGTATTCATTTTCGATGAATGAATAAGTGGTCAGTGAAAGGATCTATGCGGAAAATGGTTATAATAATGCACTTTGCAGCGTAATTAACTAACTTTCTTTACAGGAGTTCGAATGCCTTTTGTATTCAAGCGCATGAAATTATGTCAAGAAATATTAATGCGGGATATATTTTTCTTTACTTATTAATTTTTTATGATTACAAGTAGTGGGGGCCGAGCGCTCCGCGCTCGGTGGGTTGTGACTCCAAGCGGTATTCCCGAGCGACGTTCCTGGATAAAAATATATTAGTTTTAGGAAGGGGACGTGAGGGTGGAGGTAGGAATGGGAGAGGAGGATGAAAGTAGGGGAGTGTAGATGGAGNGGATAAAAATATATTAGTTTTAGGAAGGGGACGTGAGGGTGGAGGTAGGAATGGGAGAGGAGGATGAAAGTAGGGGAGTGTAGATGGAGGAGGGAAGGTGAGCGAGGAGAGAGTGATGGTAGGAGTAGTGAGTGATGGTAGTGTGGGGGGAGGGGTGTGTGCGTGTATATATATATTTGTTCAGAGACCCCCCCCCCTTTAACATTTTTGAAAAGTTTTGAAAAATGTAATAATTTTTATATTCGTTATGCCGCTTGGAGTCAACCCACTCGGTGTCTGTCGCTCGGAGTCACACTACTCCCTCTCCGAGCGCGGTAGTGCTCGGATCACGTTTCTTAGTAGTTTTAATTAAACAAACTGATATATTATTTTTAAGGAGAACTACGCTCACTTTACCTATATTTTAAAATATAACTTTAAATATATAATTGTAAGGGACATTTATTATCAAAGTTTGTTTGAAAAATAGCGAGTGCTAATCTAGAATTAGCAATATGTAACAAAGTTTAGCGGCTCTCGAGTGGTCACTTATCGAATAGATCGCTCAAATTAGAATCATCTGTTTGTTTATTTTTGAATGCTTGTACTTGAATC
Organism: Acrobeloides nanus; assembly: GCA_900406225.1. Lineage (NCBI taxonomy): Eukaryota > Metazoa > Nematoda > Chromadorea > Rhabditida > Cephalobidae > Acrobeloides > Acrobeloides nanus. The sequence continues at coordinate 153,437 of OZJO01001044.1, read as the reverse complement.
GTTTTCATTTGAAACTTCTAAGTATAATATGGTGTGAATTTGATGACTTTTTATAGCTTTGTTAAAAGTTTTATATAGCTTTTATACTTATAGATAAAGATTTTTTAAATGATGATTTTTCAGTGCTATAAAAGAGTATGCATCAGTGGCGTAGCCAGACCCCCCTCCCCCCATAAGAGGGGTGGGGGGGGGGTATATATTAGGAACTTTTATTCATTGACTAAATTCATTTCATTTGTTGCACATTTAGCCTGCTTAACTTTAAAAAACCGCATCGAAAAATTCGCCAAGGTTCCTGAAATAATGCCAATTCAGTGGTGAAGACACTTACAAGCTGGACCATCCTGTATAGGCGAAAAATCAAAAAATTTTCGCCAAGGCATTAAAACCCTTATGTGTTTTCATTTTCTCGAGACGGAGGAGGGGGTGCACTTGCACCATACATGCACGGGAGTTGTAAAGGGTGGTAAAATTTTACCAGGGGTAGCGCGTAGTGTAGGGGGGTTGGGGTAGTGCTGAAAGGGGGGATTTGGAGAGAGGAGGTGAGATAGCGCTGGTTCTAATACCGTTCGCCAAAACTACGTGGGAGCAATACCTCGATTTTGAAAAATTTTACCACCCTATGTACACGTGTGACCTACACTTTCTCCTTGGCTACACCATTGGTATGTAACAACTCTTTTATAGCACTGGAAAAATCATGTAGGAAAATTATATCAAGACTCGAGATTATTTTCAATATAAATTTTGGTCAATTTTAAAAACTTGTTTACAATTTTGAAAATTTAAGTTGATGGAATTATTTTCTTGGCTTTCGTGCCGAATCTGATTAGGCTGAATGAGTGATCAAACAAGAAATTGGTTTCTATTGCATAAAGATGCTTCATTTCAGGAACTGCCATCAACAAGTTTTGATGAACCAAAACCTTCGTAAGATTTTTATATTTTTAAAGTAAAAATAGTCAATATAAAATATATAGCCGAATTATCTATCATACGCCAATTATTATTCCAGCTTCAAACAAGCTTATTGCTAAGCCTATTTCTGAGTCTTTAAACAGAATTTCTAGTATTAACAAACTAAACGATCGAATAAGGAGGCGTCTTGAAGCTCGTGATCAAGTAAGCTACATTATAAGCTTATAGTTCTATGAAATCTTTTACCTAAATTATATAAAATTTTTAGTTTTCTATAAACCAACGGCTTCCTATCACATCAATAATACAGGAGGAGGGCAACAATTCTTTACTTTCTGTGCCAACAGCTCTAAGCGAATCTAGTCGAAGAAATGCTGCAAGAATCGTGGATGAACACTTTAATTTTATTAAAGAAGAATGTGATAGTGGTAAAGTTAATTAAAATAAATATTTTTTTTACATTTAGGAGTTGGTAGAGACAGTCATAGTAAAGACAGTCAAACGGGTCAACGCAGAGATTCAGTTGGATCGGATAATGCAGTTTATGGAAAAAGAAAAGGTAAATAAATCTAACAAAGTAATGCAAAATTATAGATCATTTTAAACAAAATGCATCAATGTATCGCGATCAAAGGTCTTTATCAGATCCAATCGAGCAGTGGGCCCATGAACGTAAAGCTCATGATCTAAAAAGAGCTGATTCACTAGAGTCTAGTATCATTCAAATAACCTCTGATAAATATAGGTAAGTATCTTTAAAACATAGGTTAAAAGAGGTGGCAAATGCCAAACTCTCAAACCGATGTCTAAAAATTGCGGAGTGGGCAAAAATTTTGAAGACATGAACTAATTCCAAGGGGGTCAAGGAAATTTTATACCGCGAATTTACGAAATAATTTTTTTTTGTTCTCTTTCCGATTGTTTGGAATTGACTGGCAAATTCGCCAATAACCCTTCTACACCGCCCTTCCTAAAAAAATCACCCCAATAAATTTAAACTTTTTTTAAGTTTTGAATTTTTTGTGGTAAAAGCTTAGCAATTTTTCATTTAGATTTCATCAACCACATTCATTTAATATCCGAAATCAGTTTGATAATTCTCAATTTCAAATGCCAATAACTCAAGGCCGAAAAAAGAAAGCTAGCTTTTTACGTCGTGATTCATACTTTTATCAAAAATGTGATGTTTGTTTAAACGAGCCTAGACAAGGAGATGTCTGTCCTGTAAACATTTACAGAAAGTTATTGAATGCATCCCCTCTGGGGATACGTATGTTTGTTTTGTTTTTGGGGGTTCCTACACCCTAAATTCGCATATTTATTTCCGATGATAAGGTTTGTCACTTTTTATAAATTGAAAATCTCACAGTTTCTGGCGCCATTCTTTGTGACGAGTCCGAATTTTCGAATATAAATCGAAAATTTCTGCAAAGGCTTAAAACTTTAATTTTCATATAATAACTTAAAATCGTCAACAATGGATAAATTACATGACTAAGGGTCGGCACAAGCTATCGCACGGACACAAACAACGGCACAAGCTATCGTACGAGTGTAAAATACACTCGTACGACGGACGAAATGGCCACAAGCTATCGTACGAATTTCGTACAATGCCATCGTACTGCGTCGTATGATCATACGACAGCTTGTGGCGATTTCATCGTACTTTTACGTTAATTTTACGATCGTACGATAGCTTGTGGGGCCGTCGTACGACCGTACGATAGAATGTGCAAACCTGTGCCGACCCTAAAATGGATAAATTACAAGACTGGATTTTTCTTAACGCTGTTAAAAAAAGAAAACTGCTTCGCAGTTTTATGAAACAGATGAAATAACTTATTGGGCAAAACAGTGTAAGAAAACAAGATGTTTGTTTNTTTTCATAACGCTGTTAAAAAAAGAAAACTGCTTCGCAGTTTTATGAAACAGATGAAATAACTTATTGGGCAAAACAGTGTAAGAAAACAAGATGTTTGTTTTATTTTTGTGTTCAAGTCCTTCATAAATTTATGAAATACTAAGTGGCGTAATTAAAAGACCAGTCTACTTTCGGAGAGTTGATTCCATGAGAAAAAGCAGAAAATTCTGAACATTTTTTGCTTTTGGACCACTACTTGAAAATTTCACGGTAAAAAGTTGTGAGCGAAACAAAGTTGCATAAAAAATTTTCAAATTAGTTTGAACATTGAAGCGAAGAGCCGGCACTCAGGGATCAATGAAATTTTTGTTTCATAAATTTATGAATAACTTGAATGCGCAAAATCAAAACAAACATCTTGTTTCCTTACATTATTTTACCCAATGAGTTATTATTATATAAAATTTACTTTTCAGGCATGTGGAACAATTGGAATAACACCGATTGCTAATGTATCACAATTAACGAGAATGTTTGAACGAAAAGCTTCTCAAGTGTCGCACAAACCTCATCTTAAACCATTATCTAAAACGGCAACATCTTTACCAACAAAAAGAATATCTTCATTAAATATACCTCCACAACCGCCATTACCATCAAATGTTACTATCGAGCCTTATGTATCTTTTTCAATGGATCGTCATGAAATAGATAGTTGGAAAAGGAAAAATCAAGCTGAAAATTATTACCCAAATATAACCCTTAAAAAAACATCTCAAATATTAAATGTAGAGCCATTGTCACAAATACCCTCTCGCAGGCCATTATTATCAACTTTTCGGCATACACCTTCAGGTATCAGTTTTTTGTCCCAAAATTTCAAGCAGATAAAAAGAGCTAGGCACTTTTTGATTTTTATATCGGTGTAGGCTCCTATAATTTAACACTTAGAGGACCGATCAAGACATTTGACTATTATACTATTTACAGCTATGGTGATGATTACGAACAGGGTTGTCGCAAACTCGAACTCGATAAACTCGATTATTTTGAGACTCGATAAACTCGAACCCGAAAAAATAATCGAGTTTTGAAGAAGGAGTCATTCACATATCAAATATTTAACATTTTTAGACCCCCCCTCCGTGATCAAACATGATCACGGGCTTACCCCCTCCCCCACTCTCCCCTACCGTGATCGTGATCAACTTTTTTTCTTTTAAAAAATAGGTATTTTTATGTAAAAATGGAAATTTTTTTCGATTTTGGCAGTTTTTTCGCTTTTGGTCAAATTTGTCAACTTTGGTGAATTTTTCGATTTTGGCAAATTTTTTCGATTTTAACCAATTTTTTCGATTTTGATCAATTTTTTCCGATTCTGATCAATTTTTTCGATTTTGGTCAATTTTTTCCGATTTTTGCAGNGTAAAAATGGAAATTTTTTTCGATTTTGGCAGTTTTTTCGCTTTTGGTCAAATTTGTCAACTTTGGTGAATTTTTCGATTTTGACCAGTTTTTTTTCGATTTTGGCAATTTTTTCGATTTTGATCAATTTTTTCCAATTTTGACAATTTTTCGATTTTGACCAATTTTTTCGATTCTGATCAATTTTTTCGATTTTGATCAATTCTTTGATTTTGATCAATTTTTTCGATTTTGGCAATTTTTATTATAAATTATTCACAAATTTTGGCCAAAAACATAAGGGGAACCATTAGGAAATCACATTATAAATCATTAATTTTTAATGTAAAAAATAAACATACTAAACTCGAAAACTCGAACTCGATAAACAGTAAACTCGATCATTTTTATGAGCCGCGACAACCCTAATTACGAATATGCTAAAATAAAAAATTTTTCATGCCAAAAAACCCCTGAGTACAAAAATCAGCCAATTTGGAAAACTTTTTGAAAATCGATTTTTTTCCTTGGTCCCCCACGGGTAAAAAATTGAAACAATTAAAAATTGAAAATTGAAGGTAAAAAATTGAAACAATTTTTTGCCCGATTTCGATGATATTTTGGTGTAAAACATCTTCTCTCATGGTCACCTACAACTTTTGCAATGGCACTCTGAGTTTAAATCAACGTTCCCGAGATCGTCTGTGCAGACAGACAAACAAACATTACACGTTTAATGTAGTAGAATTTTAGGATCTTACCTTCAAGGTTATACGACTTCGCCAATTAAAAATGCTAAACATATCAATCAATTAGGCTCAAGACAGCCAGTCGTTATATGGCCAGCAAATGCTGGACCTGCTTGGAAATTAAGAGATACTTTAATTGATGGTAGAGGTTTATCAAGCCCACCTAGTCCAGTATTCCGTTATGGTACAAAGCATTTACCCAGATGGCTTTATGATTATGATGCTTACGCAGAGGAACAAAGACAAAAAGTATTGGAACAAAGAAAACGAAAAGTTCTCGCATTGACTTTTTGTTTGTTAGCTTTAGCACTAGTTGTAGCAGCAGGTGTTGTTTTAGCAGCATTACATTGAATGTATATGCAATAGGAAAAAGTTATAATACTTCAAAAAAGTGTGTTTTAGGGTTTTAAACATGTATTTTAGAAATTTTGCTCAAAGCAATTCCTTTTTTTGTGAGAAATGTTGAATTTTTTACTAATTAAAACTTTAGTATTGTAGATTTTTGTTAGGTATTTCATGTCTTATATTTTGTAAAAAATTACAAGTTGTCCCAAAAATTGGTAATTTTGCGATTTTTTCAAATTTTTTAATTTTCACCAAAATAAGGGGGAGGTTTTTCTATAAGAGAAATCGATTGCGCGCATTCCCGGATCTTGAAAACGCTTCCCTGATTCAGGGAAAAGATATGTGCAATGAAGCGAAAATATCGAAAAAAACGCTTCCCTGATCCTGAATTAGTCTATTTTCGCTTCAATACACATGCCTCTTCCCTGAATCAGGGAAGCTTTTTCAAGATCCGGCAATGCGCACAATTGATTTCTCGCATAGAAAAACCCCCCTACAGGGTTATTTTAGTGAGAATTACAAAACTTGAAAATTTTTGAAAAAATCACAAAATTACCATTTTTAGACATCCTCTAATTGACATATGCCATAAATTCAACAAATAAATTTATGTAAAATTGTAATATCACCAGAATCTTATAAATACAGCCTGATAAAATGATATGAAAAATTGAGATCAAGTCTACAAAAACAAACAAATAAAGTGTAAGATTCAATTTCTGTAATTGAGTAACATTAGGTATACAAATAAGTCGTGAGTGCTGATCTACACAGAGACTAGGGGTCCCCTGTCGCGCCGAAGACGCGGAAAAAAATTATCATAATGGTCCTCCCTTTGATTTTTGTTCAATTTTTCAGACTTTTGTCGTTCAGCCCCCCCCCCCACCAATTTGTCTACGCCCCTGACAACGATCAATAAGTTAATGAACACGACTTATCTGTAAACCTATTAAATTTTCATTTGTGAATCTACGCTAAAACACAGAATAAACAGTGATGTAATTAAAGGACCAATCCGAGTGGGAAAAATTATTCTTCTTGTTTATATTCAGAAAGTTCATGAAAAATGGAGCATTTTTTGTTTTTACAGTAATTCTGAATCGCTAACAGTTTCGAGATAATCGAAGTTGGCAGAATTTGAAATCTGTGTATTACAACGGAGACATGTACGTGCATGTTTCTACAGAAAATTTTAACTTGCATCAATTAAAAGTTGAGTATTGAAACGATTAATAATTTTGAATAATCGCTTCAATATTCAACTTTTAATTGATGCAAGTTAAAAATTATTGTAGAAACATTCAGGTACATGTTTTCGTTATAATACACAGATTTCAAATTCTGCCAACTTCGATTATCTCGAAACTGTTAGCGATTCAGAATTTTCCGTAAAAACAAAAAATGCTCCATTTTTCATAAACTTTTCGAATATCAACAAAAAGGACAACTTTTTTTTTCTCGGACTGGTCCTTTAAAATTTATTAGCACTGTTAGTGATCCCGAAAAATGAGACCCTAATATGTCTTTTAAAAACCAAATGTTGCTCCTTCTAGTGAATCTAAAGCTCGTTTCTTCTTGTTCCTGGCTTCTAACGTTTTTTGAACTCTATCATGGAGTCCCTTAAGTTCTTTTTTATTCAAATTGAGAAAAATTGGCTGAGATTCTAAAATTGCTTAATCTTAATTTGATTTTATTATCAAGATACCTGGTATAGTTGGGGCTCGGAATAAAGCAAGTGCTCTCTTTTGAAATCCAAAGCTCAATCCATCGAGTCCGTCTAAAGCTCTTTTTTCAAATCCAAATCCCATACCGTCCATACTGTCTAGAGCACGTTTACTTATTTGGTTTTGAGACTTTCTTTTCTCAAATCCAAAACCATGGCCTTCCATAGCATCTAAAGCTCGCTTTTTAAACCCGAATCCATTTCCATCCATATAATCTAATGCTCTTTTGTCTAATCCAAAGCCAACACCATCTAGATTATCAAGGGCACGTTTCTAAAAAACAAAAGTTATAATCGACATGAAAATTTTACATTAAATCCAGCAAAATCAGACCCGTCCATAACATCTAAAGCACGTTTCTGGAAGCCAAATCCACCACCTTCCATTGTATCTAATGCACGCTTTCTCATTCCATCAAGTGCATTCCTTTTTACAAATCCAAAACCATCGCCCTCTAAACTATTTAATGCGCGTTTTTTTAAACCAAAGCCATCTCCATCCATAATGTCCAAAGCTCGTTTTTCGGTCGCTGAAGATTCAACGGATCTTACAATATATATTATAGAAAACTAAATAAATTGATTGTTTTAAATATTAAATATAGCACTAGGATGTAATTTTTTCACAGATTTTTAAGATTTTTTCCAGCACTTTTTTCGATTTTTTCAAGACTTAGAGGGTGGAGTAGAATAACTCTCCATTTCCGATTGTTGACCTTTTTTGGTCACTGCGGTGACCAAAAAATGTCGACAACAAATTTGCTACACGTAAATTTTCTTAGCGATCACCATATTTTTAACAAAACTTTTTTTTGAAGATTTATGAAAAACATCAAAACAGGACACACAAAGTTTTTTTGCCAGACATGGTAATCGCTAGGGAAATTCAGGTGTATTAAATTTATAAAATTTGTAAGTTTTTATATTCATTTTTTATATTTTTTATCAAAAATTCCTTGAAGAAAATTGTATGAAATAAATACTGTAAAAAATACTCGTTTATTACATTAAAATTCCATCCTAGTGCATAAACTTATCTTACAAGAGCAATGATGTTGTGCATCTTTTGGAATGTTATTATTCTGATCATTAGGAAAAGTTATATTGAGGCTGGGATTCCTAAAAAAAGTTGAATTCATATCATAAAAATTAAAATTTACAAAAAATAAAACGTTAAAAAATTAAAATTGTTATAAATAAAGTATTTTAAAACATAAAATTCTAAGAATAAAATAAATAGAAAAGAAATTACACAAAAATGCAGCAAAATTTATTAACACGCCGTGATACCCCTATTATAATTGATATTTCTAGTATTTTGAGCTATGCTGATTACGAATATGCAAAAATTAATATAGGTTTAATCAAAAAATTTCGAGCTAGAGAGCTATTTCGAGCTATTTTCAGGTTGAAAAAATACCCAAATTTTTCAAAAACTGTGCTTTAACTTTTTTCCTATCCGGAAAACATACCATAGTGTTTGCATAAAAAAGAAATCTCATGATCCCAGCTTTCAAACGACACCAAAATCATGGCTCGAGGTTTTATGGTTTCGGAGTTATGAGTTTTAAAAGATGCGTGCCTAGGATCAAAATGGCACCCCTCAGGATCTCGAAATCTAAAAAGGCAACCTATGAAAATTTTTGCATTTTTGGATTCAACATAGCCGAAACCCTAGGGTATATGCCGGTTTTAAAAAGTTTTGAAATACTTTTGCACATTGTAGACTTGAACGGTCGACTCTTACAGAAAGTGAGCTTTAAGGCGTTAACATATTCGCTCAAAAAAGATCTGAAGTTGTTAGCTATGGCTCAAAATGGTAAAACAACATACCGTAAAACTTCTAATAGAACTCCATGGGGCTCTATTAGAAGGTGTTAATGATTGCTCTTTTAAAAATTGAGTTTAAATCGGACTTCTTCGAGCGACCACTTTTTGGAGAGCTACTGTAGAAAGGAACGTTCTGTAAAAGAAATCATTGAAAAATATTTTATTTTCGCTGAGTTATGGCCCTTTGAATTTGAAAAAGTTGAAAAAATGGCATTTTTTTTTCAAAAAATCATATCTCCGTGAAATCGAAGTTATTGTCAATAATTTCTTTTACATAATGTTCCTCATACGCTTAGCTATCCAAAAAGTGGTCGCTCGAAGGAAATCGACTTAATTTTGATTTTTGGTGGATTTTTGAATGTAAGGCTTAAAATTTTTTTAAATTTTAAAAAATTTCCAAAAGGCCATATCTCGACAAAAATAAAATATTTTTCAATAATTCTTTATATAGCATATTTCCTATCCTCAGCTATCCAAAAAGTGCTCGCTCGAAGAAATCCGATTTAAACTCGATTTTTAAGAGAATTTTTACGTTTACATGGGGCTCTATTAGAAGTTTTACGGTATTTTTAGGCAAAAAGAATTAAGTTAAGAGAAGCAAAATTCAAAATTAGCTCACGAAAAAATTTAGCTTTTTTGGAAAATTGACTTTGTTGATTTTAGTGTTTTTTACCCTACAGAAAAGCAGTTGGGTCAAAAAAATTTTTCGACGAAAAATCAAGTTCAATTGTATGTGAGTCATCCGAGTCATACAAGGGCAAGGGGTCCGAACAATCACAATCTTGCGAGGTTGTCTAAACTTTTTTTTTGAAATTTGTCTGATTTTTTTCCAAAATTTGCGAGGTTGAATGTAATCTCGCAAATTGAGAGTTCTAAATAAATCTCGCAATTTTGAGCAAAATTTTCCCAATTTTTGCAAGGTCCTCCCTAATTTTCTGCAATTTGCGACGTGGGTTGGATTGGATTGTCCGACCCCTTCTCATATATGATACAAATACATATATTTTTAACAACTTTAAAATGATGATTTTGAAAAACCCAGTTACGCCCTTGGATACCAGTTCTAACACTAATCTCACATCACTGATTCCAAGTATTCATAACAAATTAATTAAAAATGGGTCTTATGATAGCTACTTACGCATTTTTAAGCAGTAGGTGGCAATACCACCTTGCGAGTAATTTAATATTAAACCTTAAATTAATTATAGGGACTATTTACTGTTGGTAAAAAGCGTAGTTTTCAATCATCATTAAAAGCAACCAAATATCAGTAAGCATTAGATTTAAAAAAAGGCAAATACTTTTTATACCCTTTATTTTTATATTTAACACTCGAATGGTTGACAACAATTTTTGGGAGAATCAAGACAGTTTTTCATGAAGATCACTCGGTGAACCAACTCTCTGAGACTTGGATACTTCTCGCTGACTATTTTGTGACAACACTACGTGAACCTCTGGGCATGTTGCGCACGCTAGTTAAAACTTGGCATAACCGACTACATTGAACCTAAGACAGATTGATGCATAATTTTATTCATTTTCTACAAAACGGCCGATCTGTGTCAATCAATCTGCGATTATCTATTTATTGAAGCGAAAACTTGCAATAGGGTCTATATAAACGTTTTAGCGCAGATTTTCCCCTTTCACAAGAGTGATTACGAGCTCACAATTCAATTTCCACGAGTAGACACGGGCATTACAAAAACTCTTAAAATTTTAACTAGGTACTCACAAAGATGAGACACTAGACTCCCCTCCAGTCAGAACTTTTTTTCCAAATTTTTTTATATATTCGTAATCAGCATGAAAAACTGTCCTAATTCTATCAAAAAATTTTGCCAACCATCCGAGTGTTAGATATGGGGATCTTTAAAAATTTAACATTTAATTAAATTGAAAATAGCTTAAGTTTACTTCAAAAATCTATACGAAAAACATTTTAATTAAGAATGGATCCTACATAAAATTCTATGAAATGAATTATTTTGGCAGCTAATTTCTAAGAAATTGGCTCAATTTATATTTCAAATTAAAAATGAAATGATTTTAAAACAAAAAATTCATGGTGTAATTCTATAATTTACTTTTTAATACGGGATGAAAAAGTTTGATCGCCCCAACTTGAATTTTCAGTTTAAACAGGATTAAAAAAATTGTTCAAAACTAGCCGGGTCCTTAAAGTACCGGGGGCCGAGCGTTAACGCGCTCGATGTTTCTCCGAGTCTGACTTCGGGCACTTCCGAGCGATGCTCCCCATTTTTTTCCTTGTTATATATAAGGTATATGCGTATGTCGCCGCGCATGAAAATGCTATTTATTTAATCCTAATCAGGCAACCTGGGGTCCAACAGACCCCAAAGAAAAAAGTATCGTTTTTCAAATCGTTATATCTCGGCAAATATAAAGGTTTGAGAAAAGTTTATACCACATTTTGAAGCTCTAAAGTAGAGCTAAATAATACAGCAAATTTTATTTGAATCGGCTATTTTATGAGATTCTTAGAGGTCTTTTAAAACTGGCTATTTTTGCAACAAAATAACGTTGCAGGATTAATGTTAAATGAGTTTTAACAAAAACTATCAAACATATTATTTAGTCGGGATAATAAGCTCCTGCATGCTCATAGATATAATTTCATCGCTCAGATAATTTTCGGATGGAATTGGCATAAAAATTGGTTCCCTCTTTCGAGTTGATATAGACAGTTACTGCATTTTCGAGTTCATTACGATCTTGAAAATGTTTGCTGTGAAAACTCGTCTTTGCCCGCCAAAAAAAAGTACTTTTTTTTTTGGTTGTCCGGACATTTTCAAGATCGTAATGAACTCGAAAATGCAGTAACTGTCTATATCAACTCAAAAGAGGAAACCAATTTTTATGTCAATTCCACCCGAAAATTACCTGAGCGATGAAATTATATCTATGCCATGAAGGAGCTTATTATCCCGACTAAATAATATGTTTGATAGTTTTTGTTAAAACTCATTTAAATAAATAGCATTTTCATGCGCGGCGACATACGCATATACCTGATATTTTGCTCTGGAATAAAATTTCACTTTCTAAACAATTCTACTCTAGAGTAAAATAAAATTTGGTGAAAATTTTTTGTCCGATTTCGAAGATTTTGGTATCAATCGTCTTCTCTCATTATCCTCTACAATTTTTGTTTTAGTGTTGGGTTTTAAATCTAACGTTTTCGAGATCGTCTGACAAACAAACACACAGACATTACACGTTTATAGTAGTAAGATAATATAAAAATGACAACGAATTCTGGCACCTATACAATTCACAAATTATACGAGATCACACAGTAATTAGTATATAACGACCACTGGCCAAGAAATACGCCAACCACACATTTTGGGATCATTTATATAACTAAAAATGATGGCCTAACAGCCCACTATNTATAAAAATGACAACGAATTCTGGCACCTATACAATTCACAAATTATACGAGATCACACAGTAATTAGTATATAACGACCACTGGCCAAGAAATACGCCAACCACACATTTTGGGATCATTTATATAACTAAAAATGATGGCCTAACAGCCCACTATAATTCTTATTCAAAAAATTCATGTGCGCTTTTGCGTCAAATTCATTGAAAACACTCATCATCAATAAGAGGCCATGTCAAAAAAGCATAAAGTCATACTATTCTCGTGGGCTTTCTCCGAATTTTTTAATCATCTAAGACTATTAAGCTGTTTGTCAAAAAATTTGTCAGCGGGTTGTGTCATTTCTAAGAAATAAGACTGAAGTTGTAAAAGGGCATTATTGAAAATGAGGTTTCGAATGAGATAATGAGACCAGTAAACACAATTTGAGATCGAACTAAATTTAACGCAGCCCCAATGGGATGCATAAAAGGATTAGTACTACTAGTCTATAACAGGACAAGAATCGTCATTTTCGTTTTTCTAGAGATTTTAATTTTTCAATTTTTTATAACTAACTTAGAATGAGAAATGATAAGAAAAATTTTAAAATGTAACAATTTTCCATTTTTTAAAACAAAACTCAAGACACAATCAAAGACTATCATTTATTTCAGCTGCCATAAAATATTTTTATTATTAAAACTCTAGAAAGAAAATATCGAATATGATGTTTTAGAAAAACCTACAAGTTCTTGATATAGCTTTATTTTCCGCTAATATCATAATTTCTTTCATACCAATTTTACGAGCATATGAAAATTCAATTAATCATAAAATTCTTGGAAAACCAATCAATTCATTGAAAATAAACTCAAAAATGGAACTTATAAAAAACTTTAACATAATTTATTTAGAAACATATTTAAAAAAGAGTTTTGGGAAACATATTTAAAAAAAAAGTTTTTGGAACATATTTAAAAAAGAGTACCGGGAGCCGAACGATTCACGTTCGGAGGGGAGAAGAGATAAAAAAAACGTTGGATTTTTACACTTGTTTGGGACAATGATTGGATATTTTGACCCGGTTACGAGGGTTTTCAGCCAAAATAAACTATCAAAAAATGCAGCCCAAATCCCGAAGGAATTTTTGGTATATCGAGTTTGGTATGTTAGCGCAGAAGTTTTTTCTTGAGTTAAAGCTAATTTATTCTTGAAAAATGGTTAAGTTAACATAGGTTTTGGAATCTTGCTAACAAGGGAAATGCACAAGTTGATGGTGCGATTTTCCAAAAAGTCAATTATAGTTATTTCGCGTTCCATGAAATACGTTAAAAAATAGTTTTAGCTGTTACTTCGCGCTTTCAAAGAGCTAGGGCCGTTTTAGTGATTTTTTGAGTCAAAATTTAGGTTCAAAGATACCCTTATAACTTTTTACAGCTAAAAGCTTTTTCGATAAGCCTTTATAAGGTCCTTCGTGTGATAAAAATTCCCCCTTGTCACCCAAGTGCCTTTTTTATAAAATTTTCACCAAAATTGCATCGGGGAAGGCCAATGTCTTTTGTTCGAGACCTCATCGCACCTGTATGCAAGCCCTTTTTTGCCAGTGAGAGCACGCGACTTTCTCCCAAATTGAGTGAGACTTGAAGGGAAGGGTTGTACACGTGTTATAGAATAGTATAGTTTAAGCGCATGTATGCTGAGTGATTATTTCTTGACTATGTTTATGTTTAAATAAAAATAAGCATTAATAAACTTCATTATCATTGATCATTGATCTTAAGCACATGGAAATAAAAATAATTTATAACTGATAAGTATATCATCAAAAAAAGTCTTAATCAATTAAATGTTGTTTTGACAATTTTCAAAAATGATTTTTAAAATTCTAAGTGGACTATTTTTTACTAGTATCTTTTATAACATCTCATATTGTCGGCCCGATCCTTTAACCGTCCGTAAATTGAGGTAAGTTAAAAAATTGTTTCTAAGTTTTGTATACCATGCTAATTTTTTAAATAAAGTTCTGGATATATTCGTGGAAGAAAACATATTACTGAAAACGACAATGAAGCATATGTATTCCTTGGAGTTCCTTATGCAAAACCGCCCATAAATGATCTTCGATTTCGAAGACCAGAAAAGCCAAGACCATGGTTAGGAGTTTTGAATACAACTGATTACAAAGCCTCATGTTATTGGAACTCGACGTGAGTAAATAAATTTTAATGCAGTTTAACTCAACATATTTTAGTCAAACTTCAAATCCTGCTGACATGTTTTTCATGTCCGAAGATTGTTTGCATGTAAATGTTTATACAAACAAAGATTGCTTAGAACGTAGTGGATGCCCTGTTATACATTATGTACATGGTGGTCGATTTATATTTGGCACTCCCATACAATTCAACCATAGTTTTTTAGTAAGTACTAGTTGAATGTCCAACTCGATCAGAACCGAAATCGGTTGAATTGATATATTTTAAAAAATCATAATTCGAGCACTGCGCGATAAAATAATTAAAAAACCGGAATGCAAATAAATTTCAAAAAGATATATACTATTGGATACATCTAATTAAGACGAGCAAAACGAGTACCATATCATGGGGTTCATACCCTATCCATATGCCACAGTGATCAACGCGCTAAACTTACAGTTTATAGTCCGGGTTCGAATCCCAGTTCGAACCAAACGTTTTTGCTTTTGCATGAAATTTTTGCATATGCCTATTGTCAGTTCGATCAAATTTTCAATGACTTTACAATTTTTGTAAACAAGAATTTTTTAATATTTTAATTTTAGGTAGATAATTTTGCATCCAGAAGTGTTATTTTTGTGAGTGTTGGGTTCAGGCAAGCACAATTTGGAGTGCTAAATTTAAACCATAATTTAAACTTAACGCTTGACAAGAATGCAGGCTTTCATGGTATGTTTAGAAAAAATCTTATCTAAACCTATATAAAGAAAGATGATTTCTGTCCGAAATTTTCAAAACTATGTTCCCGATCGAATTTTTCAATGCAGTCTTTTTTAAATGGAACTTAACTCATGGGATGTCATCATACGTATTATCCTAATAACTACATTAACGTTTTTGAGAAACTTTCGAGAGCTTTATATCACAAAAATTAATTACAGAGCTTTATGTCACAAAACGTGTCACAAAATTTTTTAAGGGTTATTACTGTTTCGTGCGATTTTCTCGTTTTTCTATCGATTTTCATCAAAAGTAACCTTTAAGAAAATTGTAGAAAAAATCAAGCTCTACAACTTTGGTAAAAGAGATTTTGAACGAATCTTTCTAGAAATTGATAAAATTCATTATAAAAATAAGTATTCTTACAAATTTTTTGTGACACCCAAAGCTCGATTTTCTTGAAAAGTTTGTTTTAATTCAAAACCATAGATATTATCGAAAGTTTACGATGGGTGCAAAGAGAAATAACCGTGTTTGGAGGTAATCCTAACAAAGTTACTTCTATGGGGCATAGTGGTGGTTCGATAAATGTCAATTTGGTATGTAATTCATGTTATATTTTTGACTTAGCTTTTTATTTAGTTATTGCTTTCGCCTGCAGCTAGAAAACTTTTCCAACAAGCTGTAGCTATGAGTGGAGCCATGGGTTTAAATGTATTTCCATTGGTAAAAGGTACTTATTCAATTTTTACTACAACTTTTTTAAATTCAAAAATTATCCGAAAATAGCAATTGTTAACAAAAATTAAATTGTATAGGGTGATCAAAAAGGGCACATTTCGCTATTTTTATACAAATTTAAGACCAGGAAATTTTTTCCTAAAAATGATCCCTTTAGAGGTAATTTTATGCGAGACTTCGATTTTGCGCATTCCCAAACCCTGAAAATGATTCCCTGATCCTTATTCAGGTTAAAAATTGGGTTTTTGAGAGAAAATTGCTTCAAAACCACAATTTTTCCCAGAATCAGGATCAGGGAACATTTTCAGGCTTTGAAAATTCGCGCAATCGATTCAGCGCATGACATTACCCCTATAAGGGTCATTTTTAGTAAAAAAATTTCCGGCTCCCAAATTCGTGTAAAAATCATAAAAAGTGCCCTTTTTGGGCTCTCTTTATAAACTCATGGACAAAACTATATATCCCCCCTAAAATATGAATGAAAAAATATTTCATAATCTCTCAGCTTCAATAAAAGCTTTTTTGATGCGATTTTTTTTCATTATAGGGTAATCATCTATGAAGATTCTAAAGTGTAATCAAATTTAAATAAAGTTTTCAGGTTTTCGTTGTAATGCACAATCTATTTAATACTAAAAACCGATTTTTTACTTTTCGTAGGGTTGCGTTAAAATCTTGGGCTTTCGAAATTTTTTCGTGAAATAATTCTTATAATAATTTATATACCACGAAGAATCTGTATCTATATTGGGTTACATAAATAGACTACTATACTCTATTTCCCGCTGTACTATATAAAAAGTTGATGATAATTTGGTTTATCGATGATTGTCAGACCATCCGATCAGGCAAGTTAAGCAACGTTGAGCCGCATGTTTGATCTCGCTTGAAGACAATTCTTTTTGCAGTCCAAAACTTCTAAAAAATTTTGCCTATCGATATTTTTATGCTAGGGACATGAATCCGCTATTATTTTTTCATGAAAAAATTTGTAAAAAATAGTAATTTTAATTTTTTTTTACCAATTTGATGCGCTTTTGTTAAAAAATTAAAATGTTTTATAAAATTTTTATGGAAAAATAACGGTGGATTCGTGAACTAGCTTCCCAGCCTTCGCAATGTTCACAGTCTGAAGTTCGGCGAAATGCCCATTCGAAGCCAGTTTCCCAATCTTGGCGGAATTCCCAACCTGAAATAGATCTTATTCGAGTTTTTCATTATTCGGATCTTGATAAAACCATTTGAAAAAGGACCACGGAACGTGACACTACCATCCAACGGGCTCAAGCTTTGGCTTCTGAATTTGAAATCATGAAGAAAGATTCGGAGCAACAAATTTTTCTCATGATAGAAGAGATTTAGACATATCGCCAGGAGATTAGATCTCTCACAAATCAACTTACAGCGGCCCAGAAGATCTCCCAAAGTGAACGAGAAAAGATGCGTCAAGAGGCACGAAAACAAGCTCGCGCCGACTTGAAAGTAGAACGAAAGAAAATTCTCTCAGAAGCAAGGAAGATTGCTGATAGAAGATTCGAGATGCTCAGGAGAGAGTAGCGGCCTTCCATAAGGAAACATCAGATGAGTATATGGCGAAATTCTTTAGATTAGCGAAGTTTGCCATAATTTATATATATTCGGAAAATTCATGAAAAATGGAGCATTATTGAAAATCAGGGTTTTGGCGGGAATTCAAATTCTAAACCAATTCCAAAAAATAGCCAACTTCAAACGCGATTATCTCGACAACTATAACGATTCAGAATTTACTGTAAAACAAAAAATGCTCCATTTTTCATGAATTTTCCGAATATATATAAATTATGGCAAACTTCGCTAATCTAAAGAATTTTCAAATTTTTGTCGACCCTTTTCGGGGTTCATTTTCTATTTTTTGTAGACACGCTTTTCCTGCGAACGATAGCTCAAATTGTAGGTACTAAATAGGAGTAAATGATAGGAGAAGAAACGTAGTGCACTCGAACAACCCGTAGGAGTTAGATCGAAAATAGTGCTTTTTTGGACCTCAAAAATGACCTAAAAAATGAGAAAAATTGCTCTATTTCCAAAACTACGCAGTTTTGACTAGGAGTTGTATATACAAAAAATGAAGTAGAATTCACCAGCTTTCCAACGGCACCAAAATCATTGGATATGGATTTAGCTGGCCGGAGATATACCCACTTGAAGTTTGACCTAAAGTTCAAAAGGCCGACCTACCGTACAGGGGTACCAAAAAGTCGGATTCAAAAACGGACTTCAGATTCGTGTTCAGCGACCCCGAAAACCTAGGGTATACCACGGTTTCAAAAATTTATTCGAATTTTCGTTACTATGGCCACCCTTCATTCAAGACTGGTTCGAGATTTCGAGACATCGTCTCTTAACGCAATCCTACAAAAAGTCTAAAAATCGGTTTTTAGTGTCAAATAGATTGTGCACAAAAAAACCTGAAAACTTGATTTAAAATTGATTACGCCTATAGAATTCAATAGATGATTACCTATAATGAAAGAAAATCGCATCGAGCTTTTCTTTAAGCTGAGATATGATAAAACATTTTTTCCCTCCTATAAGGGAGGATACACACTTTTGGTCATGATTGTATATAGATCTCAATGAACAGACCAGTAGATATATTGCATATAGCGTAGGATGTGCGAAAGACAATACAACGCAATTTTGGAACAATGCAACTGCTGTTAACAATGTTTTAGCATGTTTAAGAAACAAACCGGCTTTAGAACTTTCTTCCCAACAATTTTTAGCTGAAAAAGCTGGAATGCCAGACTTACATGGCGTTGCTTTAGATTCTGGACCAAATGCAGTAAGAGCATCCTCAAAACAAATTTTAATTACTTAAGCTCTTTCCTTCTTCGTATGACAAACTCTTGGAAAACATTACGGAAGTTCCATTAGTTACAGGAACCGTATCAAAAGAGACATTAGGTTCGAAATTCTTGATCAAAGATGCTGTTTATGTCGATCAGGAATTGTTACTATGGTATTGCGAACAAGTTTTTATAACAAGGGGTTATGATTATCAGAATATAACAATAGAAGTTTGCGCTCAAGAATATAATTCTTGTACAAAATATCATTTTTTTCAATCTTATTATGAATTTTTAGCTTCTCGTGCAATTAATTTGGCAGACGACATCTCATTCTATGTGACACATTATAATTTAGCAAAACGAATATCACAGAGTAAACAACCTGTATATCTTTATCAATTTGAATATGCTGGAATTGGAGATGCTTATGTAAAAGGGCCAAATCTGCCGCAACTGGTCCCAGAAGAAACACCTGCTCATTCACAAGAGATGGTAAAATTTACAGAATGTAAAAGCTAGTGTTAATCATAAGACCTCTGGGGATCGAACCATCCCCGTTGGAAACTAAAAATCGAGAGATCTGCTACTAAGCTATACCGGACAGTTCTGCGCTCTAATTTTTTACGAGTTTCGACCGCCATGTGAACAGACTATGCTTGTAAAATGGCCATGCCTATGTAACTTGTCACAGGACAGCCGTAGACTGGCCCTTCATTTTTTATTATCCCGTGGGCCGGCCTGTCATTTTTTCGTGCATGCACTGGGCCGGCCTTTTACAAGCTTAATCACCAACCGTAAAAATGTTTCTATCGTGTTCAGCATCTTTGAAAAGCTCAAAAAATTTTCATATAGCAGTCTTTAACTAGTTAAACTAGTTTTAAAATGTTAGCAAAATTTTTAGTGATTTCGGTTCTTCAAAGTCCCGTTTCTGCAAACCAAAAATGTAAAAGCAGGTCCTAAGATCTCCGGACCAGCCGGCTATAGGGCTGATCCGCGGCCCTACCTGCCAGTCCCCCCTGTTCGACGCGGCCCGGGCCGTGGATCGGCCCTTTACAAGCCTAGTTCCGATTCCGGATGAGCCGCAGACTTACGGGCCCCAGACTTACAAAAAACTTTTGTTACAGATAAAAACTCAATACATGACCTTTACAACAACACCTCGATAAAGAAAAACGGGCATAAACTCGCCGAGATATGATTTAAATTGGCGAAGACTTATTGAACACCCTGTATTTTTAGATATACATCCTTGGCCAACATTTGGGAAACTTTACCAAAAAAGATAAAAATATTCAAAAAATTTTCTCATCATTTTTTGTTAATTTTGCTAAATATGGTAATCCCTCACCAGTTGGAGTTGATTGGGAAGAATTTGATCCGGCAAGAAAAAATTATTTTGTTATTGACTTTGACAAGCAATTAAAAATGCCTGGAATGAAAAATGGTTATCATGAAAGAGCGGTTAGATTTTGGGACGAGATAATTGAAAAGTAAATTAATTAATAATAAATATTGTTAGGAAAGTCATCTTATATAAACTTAAAATAAAAAAGTAATATTTAGTATGACTGGAGGTGTGCATATAATAAAAAGTGAAACTGAAGTACCACCAGACGGCCGAATCAAACGTCCGAATAACCCTGTTCCTATTCCTTCTAACTCACCACCTCCAATTTCCGCAACTGAATTCGAATACACAAACGGAAGTAAGAACATTATTGTAAATTAAAAATGGTAGAGTGGAGAAACAGACCGTTTGGTTTTTAAAAGAGTACAGGCCCGTAGTAATGCAAAAACATTGTTGGGGCGGTTTCAAAAAAGGTGGCGGAAAAATGTTTAATCCCTTTTATAGAACAAAAAAACCAGTACCATAAGAGAAATTTTTTGTTGAAAAAGCACCTGTTATGGTTCTCAGAAATAACAATAAATTTATTCTGAAAACATAGTAGCAAAAATAGTAACACGATAAAACAACACAAAGTTCATAGTCGAAAACACAGAATTAAAATGAGAACACAAAAATGAATGAATAAATCTTATATACAGAGCGTTCATTTTGGTATCAACATCAATGTTTTTAGTCGTTCTCGCACCTCCTCTAACGAATTTCTATGCGGTCTTTTTTAAATTATAGCTGAACAATGGCCGAATAAGTGTTGATAAAAATTGTCGAAATCCGTTAATTCTAACATTATCAAAAATTACTTTGAAGTTTTCAAAGTCGATTTTCTTCCCCTTAACAAAATGTTAGAAATTTAATTTTTGTATGAAAATACAGAGCTTTAGACACTACACCATGTGGTGATGGTGTAGTGGTTAGTGTGTTAGACTAGCAGCCAGAAGGTCGAGGGTTCGATTCCCGGATGCATCATTTTGTTTTTGCCTCATTTTTTGACTATCAACTTCAAAGTCAAATATCTCGCCAATGTTAAATAATTTTTATATACGGTTTTTTGCATGTGTTAGAGGGACTAAAGCTCTGTATTTTCATACAAAAATTAAATTTCTAACATTTTGTTAAGGGGAAGAAAATCGACTTTGAAAACTTCAAAGTAATTTTTGACAATGTTAGAATTAACGGATTTCGACAATTTTTATCAACACTTATTCGGCCATTGTTCAACTATAATTTAAAAAAGACCGCATAGAAATTCGTTAGAGGAGGTGCGAGAACGACTAAAAACATTGATGTTGATACCAAAATGAACGCTCTGTACAAAAGTTATTTCAGCAAATTGGAAACTTTTATTTTGGATTGGAGTTGGAATAATTGCTCTTTTAGTCATCATATATATAATTACTCTATGTATTTGTGGAAATCAAAGACAAAAATATTATGAAACTATGGAATAAAATCCTACTACATTGAACGTGTAATGTGTGTATGTCTGTATGTACAGACGATCTGGGAACTTTTGATTTAAACCCCCACTGCCATACCAAAAGTTGTTAGGGACGATGGTACAAAACGATTGACACTAAAACCATCGAAATCAGAGACAAAAAAAATTATTTTCATTATTTACCCCTGGAGGATCAAAGCGAAAAATTCAAATTTTCAAAAAGTTCTCCAAATCGGCAGATTTTTTGTAATCAGGGTTTCATGAAAGAAAAAAACGAGGAGCACATTATTTATGTTCACCCTCTATATACAGAACATAATGGGCAGTTTTAAGGCAGCGCAAAGAAACACAGCGTTTGTTTTGTGTATGAAGCTTCATACCTATATCTAAAACATACTATTTAAAAAAATCATGAATTAAAAAAATTTATTTCAAGTTTCATAGGTTAAAAAAAATTATTTTAGTTGTTTCATGATTTGAGAAATTCTTATTTCATGTGTTTCATAAAATTATGAATAACATGAATGCGAAAAAATAAAACAAATTTGTTTCCTTACACTGTTTTGCCTAACAATTTATTTATTTTTAAAGTTTTTTTATAATTTTAATGATAGATATTTATAATTTACAATATATTTAACTTTAATATCCACCATAGCCGGATCTTTGCCCATTTTGGAAATTATTCTGACCATTTTGGTTCATGCCATTTTGGTGCATGCCATTTTGGTGCATCCCATATCCATATCCATTCATTCGGTTATTGTTAACATGATTAAATCCATTATAACGGGGATCTGAAAAATCATAATAATAGGTAAAAAAATCCGATTTTCGACCCAAAAATCAGAACAGGGGTCGTCCACATATTACGTCATCAAAAATTTCACGTTTTTAGAATTCCCCTCATCAACCATCATCATGGGCTTACTCCCCCCCCCCACGTTATCATCATCACCTCATAAATTTCGATTTTTATATTCCAGAGTGGGCCAAAAAAGTGGCTTTTTTATTTTTTGGGATCCATCAATTTATTTTTCTAAAAATGAGCCCTCTAGGGGTAATATTATGCGGAAATCGCTTGCGCGCATTTCCGGAGATGAAAACGCTTTCCTGAACCTGATTTAGTGAAAAATTGGTTTTGAAGCGAAACTGGTTATTTTTAAAGAAAAAGTGAAACTTATCATTTTCTATATCAGAGAATCATTTTTATGCTTCGAAAATGTGTGCAATCGATTTCTCGCATAAAATTACTCATAGAAGAGTGATTTCCAGATAAAAAATTCCAGATATAAATTGTTTTCCCCAAGGGATCAAAAACTCGAATTTTCAAAAAGTTCTCCAAATTGGCTTAAAATTGATGTCAGGGGATTTTTCGACATGAGGAACACGAATCTGAAGGAATTTGTTGATTTTGACCTCGAAAAAGTAACCCTAGGAGGGGCATACCCAAAATGGCTAAAAATTTTTAAAATAGCTAAAACCTGAATCAGGGTCAGACAAGCATTTTCATACCTCGGCAATGTGCGCAATCGATTCCCTGCCTAGAAAACCCTAATCGGTCGAAAATTTCACCAAAAACCCAATATAAAACATTGATTTTGTTAAAATCTAGACATTTAAAGAGAAAAAATAGCGCCACAGACGCAAAATTTTTTGAAAATTCCATCTTGAAGCTGAAAATGCTCAAGAATAACGATTTTTTCGAAAAATGATGGATTTTGTTGACAAAAAGAGGAAAATTTTGAACATTTTTAGTGAAAATTTGATCAATTTTGGTAATTTTTGGTGAAAAATTCTAATGGGGTTGAAAAATTCAAAAATCAGAACATTTTTGAGAAATCAGACCCATTCGGAGCCCTGCATTATAAGCATTTGACATACCATTATTTCCATTGTTTTGGTATCCAATATTATTATTAGAGTAGCCCATATTATTACCATTTAATTGAGATCCTGGTTGGATGTATCCATTATTATTATTATTTATTTGAGAAGGTAGTTGAGTTGGAGTTAAAACGGGTGGAGAAGTAGATGGTGAAGTGACACTTCCTTTGGAACTATATTGTACAATTTCAAAGCCAGAATCACCATTATAAGGATTAGTCTAAAATTTAAAAATAGCAGTAAACAATTATTTTTTAAGCACCGGGAGCCGAGCGCTAACGCGCTCGGAAGTTTGAAAAAGGGAATCTCTGAGGGTGACTACGACGATTCGATTGCCAATTTTCATGTTAAATTTTTGAATTTACAAATGTTTAAGAGACAGTTTCTTGAAAAGTCGAATATCGGTCCATTAGGGAGGGGACAAAATTGGAAAGTTCGAGCCGTACTCCGATTTATATATTTTTGAAGAACGAAGAAGAGGGAAAGAAAATGGGAAAAGAGAAGGAAAAAAAGAGAAAGAAAGAAGGAAAAAAGAGAAGGGAGAGGGGAAAAGGAAAGAGAAAAATGATAAGAGAGAAAGTAAAAAAGAGACGGGAGAAAGGTACAAAGGAGAAGTAAGAAAGGAGAAGAGGGAAAGGGAGATAGAAGGAGGGAGAAGGGAAAAAGAGAAATGAAATGGGAGAACCGGCTCAAATAACGCCTGAGGCGCTTTTTTGAGCGCCGAAGGCGCGTAGGTCTAGGAACTTTATCTTATTTAGCATATAAATTCAGACAACTTGCATTCTCCTTACTTTATCTATATCAGAGCCTTTACGTATTGGTCGAATGGTACGTTTAGTAAATATACCACTAAATTTTCTTTTCTTTTTACATTCGTTTAAAGAGAAAAATGAAACAAATAAAATAAAAAATACAAAGTAAATTTTCATAGTTTAGAGCAAATATTAAGCTAATTTTTCGTTTATATAGGGGAGCGGAAATATGATAATGAATTTGTATATGCTTAGTTTCTTAAATATTTGCACTGTTACAATATGGTATCTTCCGGGTTTTTATTCTTACATAATGTTGTTTGAGCAACAATCATTCAGTATGTTTGCATATAATTTAAATTCATTCAAAATATATTCTTCAAAATTATTGCATTTATTCCAGAGTTGTACGAGATCGGGACCAGGAGTTTCGACTTTTTTTCAGATTCCAGTCCCGCCTTTTGTCGGTCCCGGTCCCAAGTCGGGACCGGGACTCCCGACCCCAATCCCGGTCGGGAATCGGAGCTTGAAAATGCTCAGAAAATGACGATTTTTGGAGAAAAAATGATGAATTTTTATGAAATTTTACGACTTTTTTTTGGCCATTTTCATCAATTTTTTGATAAATTTTGCTTGTGGAAAAGCGAATTATAGTACTGCCCAAAAAAACAAAAATTAGAACAAATTGTCCGTGAAAATTATCCATGTGAAAATTATCCCGTGAAAATTGTCGACCGTTGACGTAATTTCTTCCGCCGGATGGGAGAACATTTAGAAATTTTCGATTTTTCATGAAATTTAAAAAAAATCATAAGCGGATCATTATATATTAAAAAATTTTCCGGGCCTTCGGGACGGGTGGTGGGGCCTTCTAAAGACCCCCCCCCCTAATTACGCTACTGAAATTGACCTAGTGCTGAAAATTTGATACTTTTGGTCGTTTTTGGTAAAAATCAGAATGGGAGACCTAGGATTTTTGAAAAAATTTCAAAAATTTTGGGCAAAAACATAACGGGACTCATTAGGATTTTTTTCTTCATTTTTTGAATTTTTTTATGCTTGGAAAAAATCCCTGTCCCGACTGAAAAATTCTAGTCCCGGTCCCGACTTTGCTACTCTCGACAATTCCCGGTCCCTACTTTTCTCGAAAACGTCGGTCTAATTTATTCTCAAAATTATTGGTTCTGCCGAATTTAGTCTTGTAAAAATTATTCAATCATAACTTTCAATCATAACTTCAATTATAACATAAGCGAATACGTAATACGTACATCTTGGAAGGCGGCCGGCAGGCCGCCTTCCAAGCTTGTAGGTTATAATAAAAGCTTGCGATTTTTTAATACAATTTTTTCCTTTTGTTGACATTCAATTCATGAGAACTTATTTGCATAAAATAAATAATAGTAAAAATAATGAAAACGTTATACAACAAGCTGAAAAGTAATACGGAAGCAATTTTGCTCTTATTACATAAAAATGAAAGCTTATGCGCTGTCAATAGTGAATGATGATCCAACGATAAACTTTCACTTTTTTGTTTCAGTGATCAATTTTTTTTAGCTGCAATGTTACGCTCTACCACACCTTGCATAAGATACCTGCTCTTACCGCGATCAAACCAAATTAAACGTGTCTAAATCCTATTGTTACTGGTTTTCGCTTTCCATCTTAGGTTGACTGATTTTGATAGCTTGTGGTAACCCTATAAAACGAAAATATATTAGATGGATTGAACGATACTTAACATGTTTCTAAAAGCGGCGGTTTGTGTAGGTTCTGTTTGTTCGTTAGTATGTATCATAGCATGCTTGGTGGTGGTACCAACTTTATGGGTTAAGATCTCAGATGCCGGAAGACGAGTTAATGAAGGAATACAAGTAGTGTTTGAAAACATTTTTTAATGTTTTTTATATTTTTAAAGATAAAATAAGTTTTTATATCTTTAGTCTTTTCGCGTCCAAACTGATGGTGCATGGTCCCAACTTATGGATGTTCAACTATCAGTTACTCCTCCAACTAGAAGAGAAGATCCGTTTGAAAGTATTTTTAGGAAGAAAAGAGATGGCGGCTTGCCATCATGGTGTCAATGCGAACCTACTAGACCTAATTGTGCACCAGGACCACCAGGACGAGGTCCTAGGGGTCCTGTCGGACCTGTTGGTCCTGTAGGCCCTGTTCGCCCGGTGGGCATTGTATTTATTAAGGTTAATATAAAAAATTGTATAAATTTAGTGGACATCCCGGACAAGATGCTCACCCATGCCCTAGTCACGAAACTGGATGTATTTCTTGTCCTCCTGGCCCTCCAGGTCCACCAGGACATGATGGACATGGAGGTAACTAATTAGGAGTCAATTTAGAATAAAATAGAAGGCACTGGGTGCTAGAAAATATTGTATTAATTTCATTCAAAGCCTTTCTACCATTGCCAAATACTAGTGTTGACGAGATCTTGATTTCAAAATCGAGATTCTCGAGCTGATCTCGATTATTTTTAACATACCATTTTTTAAAACAAAATCTTGGTTTAGGACATTCTGGCCCACCTGGTAAACCTGGACAGCCCGGTCAATTTTTACCACCTGGACCACCTGGTAAGTCTAATTTAAATATATTATAAAATCTATTTAAAAATTTTTAGGTCCACCAGGACCAGCTGGAGAGGCTGGTCAACCGGGACAACCTGGCCAACCGGGACAACCTGGACATGCTGGCCAACCTGGTCAAAAAGTATCGCCTGGTCGACCTGGGCCGAAAGGACCTCCTGGACCAGCAGGTCATCCTGGAGTATGTTAAAATATCTAAAACTTTATTTAAAATCAATTTTAGCATGATGGACATCCCGGAGGACCAGGCGGTCCAGGACAGCCTGGACAACCAGGTCCTCTTGGACCACCGGGCCAACCTGGACAGAATGGTCATCCCGGATCACCCGGTCAAGATGGAAAAATTGGAATACCTGGAAAAGACGGAGAGGTTGGTTAATGGTATTATTTCATTTTATTTTTTTAGTATTGTCCATGCCCTGCTCGAGGTGGCGGTGTTGTTAGTTCACCATCTGTATCTCCATATAAGGCTCAACGTGTATGGGCACAAAAACGTGTAATTTAAGTATTTGATTATGTATTTCATTTTTAGTTTTCGAATAGTTAAAATTATTTTTTAATAAATATTTAATGAAAAATATATGAATTAAATAAAAAGTACTGAGAGCCAAACGCTAACACGCTCAGAAGGGAGAATAAGTGATGAGTGTGAAGACTTCCGAACGATTCTCTCTTCAGTGTCTCTAGCACAGTATATTCTCATGAGTATAGAGGATAATAATAAGTATACTCATATACATAGCCAATTTTTGCCTTACAAGGAAAGGTTCCCAAATGGTGGTGCGATTTTTAACAAAAGTGATCAAATTCTTGTAGAGCACCCCCCCCCCTTGAGCTAATCAACTTTTAAAATTTAATTTTACAAAGCTTTTGTATAACCTTTTTGCATCTTCTAGATTACATTATACATTGCATAAGATTTGTATAAAAATTTAAAAAATATATATAAACAAATGCAAAAAGTAATTGACAGCACTGAAATTCGAACCTTCCATTATAAAATTGAAAGCTGATCGCCTTACCAATTACACCATCGAATTGCCATTATTAGTAAAAAATTTTCCGATCCCAAAAATGTTTCGGGCCCAAAAATCNCCATTATAAAATTGAAAGCTGATCGCCTTACCAATTACACCATCGAATTGCCATTATTAGTAAAAAATTTTCCGATCCCAAAAATGTTTCGGGCCCAAAAATCACAAAAATACACTTTTTTGACTCACCCTGTATTAGGTAAAGTGATATATATATCCCTAAAACATTTTTATTTCAAAGGTCTCATTCCAACAAATTTTATAAGCCATATTTGAAAAAGATAAAGTTTAATGATTAACGCTAAAACGGGTAAACTGGTTTTCTGCTGAAGAATACTGCTTCCACAAACCAAACGATACGTAGCCCTATGGGCTGCGTTAAACATACCTCCTTATCTTGATTATTTCAGCTTAAAGAAAGAAAGTTTTTTACACTAATCACGATGCTGTATTTTTTGATGAAAAAAAGGCTCACAAGAGGATATAGAACCACATGGGGGAGAGGGATATAGAACTTTTTCTTTTGATAAACAGTTTATTCAGCATGTAAGAAGCCTATTTTTATTAGAGCTGGGCGAACCGAACCAAGATTTTACCCGAACAGTTAACCGAACCGCTAGCTTTTAAAAACAATTCAAACCGGTCGAACCGAATCGATATATTTTAAAATCGGTTCGAATCGATCGCCCGAACCGATAGATTTCCCGAACATTTTGAGTCAAAATTTTAACCAAAAAATCAATAAAAATAGAAAAATTCATTCAAAAAATTCGAAATTAGCTTGTGTGATGGAATGTTTTGTATGAAAATACAAAAACTACGCAAAATATTTATTGCCATAAATTGAGTGTGGCGCCACATAGCAATCAGGAGGTCCAAACACGAAGCTAGCCTACGGACTAGCTTAAAAGAGATGTTTTTGAGACCGCCTCCTGTTCGCGATGCTTTGCGAAAATTACATGTGAACATAAAATAGATGTATAGGTTGTTTTTTTGAAAGATCCCGAGTTCGCGTTTTTTAAGAAATTCGTTAATTTAAATTATCGTGTCAATACTCAAACTTTATTGCAAATCAGGCAATGTTTCCATTGAAAAATGTATAGGCTCCGCAGTCCCGCTGTCAAATTCGGTGATTTTGGTGGCAAACTATTCCTTATGCATCGAATTTTAATGAAATAGAACGTTTTTTTCGAGAAACTTCAAAATACTCGCTAAAAACGGCTTGCAAAAATGACTAATTTTCGCCACTTTTCTAGTCAAGTTTTTACCCTTTTCTGGATAAAATTAAAAATTTTTTTGAACATTTTTATCTTTCAAATGTTGCGTTTTTATTTTAACATTGCATTGAATCTTTTTTTTATAGGATTCGTGATGCCGAAGAGACGTCGACAAGGAATTTATCTAGCGGAAGCTCGTGTAAAATCAGCTTTTTAAAAAATCAATAAATTTTCACCAAAAATCCAAAAAATTTTGTCACTTTAACCACCTCCACGGCAGTGGGGGAGGGGGCAAAGAGCACAAAATTTATGCACTGCCGCCCCCAAATCAAAAAAAGTTAGAGCACTTTGCGCCCCCCCCCCTAAAGCCGTGGGAGGGGGTTAAAGTGCATAAGTTCCGATATTTTACAATTTTTTAGAGGGGGCGTATTTTACAGTATTTATGGTACGTCTTTAGATTTTTATGATTTCTTAAAAATAACCTACAGTTGTCTGTGCTCCGACATCGCAATATTTCTTGAGCACTTTAGCTGATTTTACACGAGCTTCCGCTAGATGAATTCCTTGTCGACGTCTCTTCGGCATCACGAATCCTATAAAAAAAAGATTCAATGCAATGTTAAAATAAAAACGCAACATTTGAAAGATAAAAATGTTCAAAAAAATTTTTAATTTTATTCAGAAAAGGGTAAAAACTTGACTAGAAAAGTGGCGAAAATTAGTCATTTTTGCAAGCCGTTTTTAGCGAGTATTTTGCAGTTTCTCGAAAAAAAACGTTCTATTTCATTAAAATTCGATGCATAAGGAATAGTTTGCCACTAAAATCACCGAATTTGACAGCGGGACTGCGGAGCCTATACATTTTGAAATCAACAACATTTTTCAATGGAAACATTGCCTGATTTGCAATAAAGTTTGAGTATTGACACGATAATTTAAATTAACGAATTTCTTAAAAAACGCGAACTCGGGATCTTTCAAAAAAACAACCTATATACAAACTTCCATCACACTTGAAAGGAGCTAAATTTTTAACTTTTTGCATAAATGCGTTTTTGAATTTAATTTTTATAATAAATTTTTAAAATCGGTTCAGACTTTTTTTAATCAATTCAAACCGAACCGATTCATTTTCATCGGTTTGCCTAGCTCTATTGTTTATAACAAAAAAACCTAACGAACTTTTTGCACACTTTGGTCAGCCGCGGCCTTCAATCACGAAGAGGGCGTGGCCTAAATTGCTTTTTTTCTCTTAAGTTCCTCTAGTATGATTTCATTCTGCACTCTCTTCAGTACAAATAGAATTTTTATTTGGTTTCATGTTTACAATTGAGTAAAAATAGAATAATATTTCTATTAAGTTCTACGTAATTTTAATAGATAAATAACTTTTTTTTTTATTATAGTCTTAAAATACCAAGCATCTTCCAAATCTTATATGTTACGGAAAAATCCGTGCCGCTGGACGGATCTGATTTTCCCATGAAAATCCATGTCGCACAGAATTTCCCGAGAAAATTCATGCCGATCATATTTGCCCAGGAAAATCTGATCGATCAAATTTTCTCTAAAATCTGTGCTGATCGGTCTTATAATTTAACAAACTCTAACCCCCTAACAATTTTTACTGTCCTAAAAATATTTTTAGACGATTTTCACTAATTCAAAGCCTTTTTAGGCGATTTTTGCTTAGTACGAAAATCTTTTTTAGGAGAATTTAATTAACCATAAGCTTTTTTAGGTGATTTTTACTACCCAAAATTTTGGCTCTAATGCACTTTAGGCGTCCATTCGATTTTTAGGCGTCCAATAGATTTTTAAAGGGGGGGGAGCAAAATTTTTTCTGCAAATTTTTGTAAAAAATACGTTCTTAGGGGTGATGTTGCGCGAGGAATCGATTGCGCGCATCGAAAAATTCTGAAAAAATTTTGCTTAAGCTTAGGCCTAGGCTTGGCTTAGTCCTTAGGCCTAGGCTTGGCTTAGGCCTAAGGCCTAGGCTTGGCTTAGGCCTAAGGCCTAGGCTTGGCTTAGGCCTAAGGCCTAGGCTTGGCTTAGGCCTAAGGCCTAGGCTTGGCTTAGGCCTAAGGCTTAGCCTAAGCCTAAAGGCCTAAGGCTTAGCCCAAAATTACCCCTAAGAACGTATTTTTTACAAAAATTTTCAGAAAAAATTTTACTCTCCCCCCCCCTTTAAAAATCTATTGGACGCCTAAAAATCGAATGGACGCCTAAAGTGCATTAGAGCCGATTTTCTTTAGTCCACATGACTTGTCATGTGATTTTTACTGCTTCAACAAATATTTTCATGCAATTTTTATTAGTCCAAAAATTTTTTAGATTAGTGAAAATCGCATATAAAGACTTTTGGATTAGTGAAAATCGACTAAAATATTTTTAGGACAAGTAAAATTGATAGGACAAGATTTATAGGCACAGATTTTCCCGGGCAAACTTGATTGGAATGAATTTTTCAGGAAAATCTGTGCGACACAGATTTTCCCGGGGTATCAGATCCTTCTAGCGGCATGGATTTTCCCTTAACAATACAAGTAGTTTTTGTAAATAGAAAAGATATTGTCGAATATTTACAATTCCAAATTGATTTGATTTTGTCCCATATCCATTTACTTTATTTTAATTGTTTATGATAGTAATTTTTTAGAATCAATATAGCTGTATTCTATGTTCAACGTGGAAACACCAACCTTCAAAAAATTCTTAAATTGGAAGAAACAATTTGAACAAGGTTAGTAATGAAAAACTTTATCTTTTACAGGGTGATACAAAAGTTCTGTCTCAATATTTTATATCGAATTAACATAATAAAATCAATGTCCATTTTTTGTCAAAATTGTACCTTAGGAAGTTTTTATGCACGTGGAATCGATTCTCACAAGAATTGAGCGATGAAAAATTTTCTGTGGCCATGTGCGGGGAATCTTAGTACCCAATAACCCTTTGATCAATCATTGGGGATCAAAATGGAAAATTCCGAGAAAAGACAATAACAAGGTCAGGTAGAGCTCGAAACGGCTCAAATCGCTCGGATTCGTGTTTTTTTTTATCGCGAAGATTCCTTGATACTGAAACTGTCGAACTTTTACATTTATTATATAAGTTGTTATATAATTATTTAACGATTTTCCATGTTGGGTACTTTTATCCATAAGATTCCCATCACATGGTCACATAAAATTTTATATCGCTCAATTCTTATGGGAATCGATTACTCGTACGTAAAACCCTCTAGGGGCACAATTTTGACGAAGATAGACATTGTTTTTGTTATGTTAATGCGATATAAAATGTTGGGTCAGTACTTTTGTACCACTCTGTTTTAGATCAGCATGATAATATGGAAAACGATGATGGAGTGAATACAAGGAAAGCATCTAGCGGTGAGATCTTTTTTGAATTGCTAAAAAGAGTCAAATTCAGTTTTTCTAACTAGGTGATTTTAACGGTTTGGAAACATTTTTGAAATTCGCATATTTTTCAATTTTTAGGGGGTAACTCCTTAATTTTTACAAAAAATTTTGTAAAAAATAATATCGCTATCGTGTTCCCCATGTCGAAAAACCTCAGTACAAAAAATCAGCTGATTTGGAGGACTTTGAAAATTCAATTTTTTCCCCTTGGTTGCCCAAGGGATAAAAAATAAAAAGTTTTTCAAAAATGAAAGATTTTTTATATTTAAGATAACAATATTTCACAATACCCAACAAGTCCTAAAGAAGAAGGTGAAATCGATGTAAATAACATATTGGAATATTTAGAATTAGCCGATGAAATTAATGATGACACTGCCTCTCAAGAATTTCCCTCATGCAGTAAATGCTTTTCACAAGGAACATATCCCAACTCATAGTCAAAATTTTTGACAAGAGCTATATAGTTTTGTAGAGCATACACGACTTACTATTAGAAATGAAGAAATTAGCTGCAGAAAATTTATCCCTGAGAAAAATTTTTTAAGAAAAGGCAAAAAGCTTTTTGACGTCAAGGGGATCCGAACTTTATAACAAAATTTCATTGGTTTGCAACCAATACAATATGCCAACATGCTTCTATATAGAAGGGAATATTTTTTACCTATATAGTAGCGTATATTTTTAATCTCCTATTTCTGCAGCTAATTTTTTCATTTTTGACGGAAATTCGGGTATGCTCTTCAAAACTATATATATAAAAATTTAAAAAAGGCAGCGTCAAAAATTTTGACCATGAGTTGTGGCGTGTTCCTTATCACAAGAAAAAAGATTAGAATTTCCCTCTGATTTTGATAAAGGTCCTTAAGCAATCTGCGCTTAGGGGCACATGAGGCTACTCTAATGGCGTTGAGAGAAGGGAGCAAAAAGTTAGAATAGAAGGGCGCTTTTTCGACCCCATAAAAAACCATAAGAGCTTCCTAGACTCGGTTATGCTGCTTAGTCACAGTCACAGAAAGTCGCGGCAGAGAGAGATAAGCCATTGAAGCAAAAATTTGGAATCTCCCCTTACGCAACTGACTAGAAATATCTTTTTTAGGTTCGAATGTCGATGTTGATTTACGTATTGAATTGATTCAACAAAGCAGTTTTAATCATTCGCCGTCTAAATTTTCCGATGAAAATTTGATAAAAAGGAATTCGTTTGAATCAAAAGAAAAAACGAAAGAAAGATCTAGCAAAACCAATTTGGATAGCAAGTCAAAACGATCAAAGAATAAGAAAATCGCTCATCGAGAATCAACTAGAGATGACAAACAAACAAATTTTATGTATCAAAATAAGTACAAAAGTCAAAGTTTTGACGCAAGCTATTCTCTCCATATAAAAGACTATAAAATTAGACCACGCGCTACTTTATTACGTGGGCAAACACCAATTAACGAAGTCTTTAAGAATCATACTAATATCAGCAAGTCAAATGATGCAACAGAAGATATTGACAAAACCCATAAAAGAAGCTCCGATTTAAAGATTATGCATAATGAAGTACAACTTTTAGAAAACAAGCTTCAAACCTTTATGTAAGTTATAATTTGCAAAAGGGGAGTCCGATTTGATTTTTTTAAAGAAAATATTTTTTTTTAATGAAAAAATTTTTTAATCAAACTAATTGTTTTGAAGTTATAATTTTTATATTTAAATTGAGGAAAGAATATCTTCCAATATTTGTGAAAATTTTATTTTTTATTTAGTTAATTCTTTAGATATTCTTATGAAAGTAATAGAGACAAGTTATTAGGATTGGATATAGCCAACCAGCACAATGGTGAGTATCATACACCAAGATCTCCGGACATTAATATTTCACCTCTTTTGAATAAAAGAAAAGAAATTGAAACCATTACTACAATGCAATCTAACTCACAAAACGATAGTTATATACAAAATACTAAGCTTCATACTCCTAATATAACTTCTGCAAATGAAGACCCTGAAAACGACTCAATATCATTTTGTGAAGGACCTTTATCGCCTATTTATCTTTCCCCCAATGAAATATCAATTAACGAACCAAATGCAATAAATTTGAACGAATGTGAAACTCAAGCAAGAAGTATGTAATTGATTGGGTTGTTCGATAAATAACAGGCTTTTTCAGATTCCACCGAATCTTTATAAAAATGACTTTTATTGGGGTTTTTCTAGGTGGGGAATCGATTGCACGCATTTCTGAGTCGCGAAAATTTTAAATTTTTTTCAATTTTTCCTTTGAGGGACCAAGGATGAGGAACCAAACTTTGAATTTTCAAAAAGTTCAATGGGATTCGATTGAATCTGCAAAAGTCGATTATTTATCGAACAACTCAATATCTTAACCATATGATATAAACAAATTTATATTTAGCTAAGAGAAAAGAATACAACGAATATAAACTAGTCGAAATAAGCGGGAATTATGCCGACGTAAAGCGTGCTCCAAAAAGCACTACTATTTCTAATCATCGAGTTTATGACTATTTCAAATGTACCGATGTTACAGATCCACGTCGAAGACTTTGTGGAAATAAAAGAACCAAATGGAGTATACCATTAATTCCGATAGTACCCGAAATGGATGCCCACTTTGAACAAAAATATAAAGAATATAAAGAAAAGTTTATACAAAATAATCAATTTATACTAGATCTCCAACGAAAACATGAACTCATATTAATTGAAGTTTGTTTTTTATATTAATACACGTATCGGAAGCCGAGCGCTCCGCAATTTATCCGAGAGTGACTCCAAGCTGCAGATGGGGCAAAATAACTTGACACTTCTCCTATTGAACGGATTTTCCATGAATTTTGATCGCCTTGAAAAAATTATCCCCCTCTCCCCTCGAAAGGTATCGGAGGGGAATTTTATGTGAGGAATCGATTGCGCACATTTTCGAAGCATGAAAAAATCTATCTGACCCTGATTCAGGTGATTTTCGCTACAATTCATCTATTTTTACTCAATATCGATCAAGGGAGCTAGTTTTGGCTCTTTTCAAAAATCATCTTTCCATATGCCCACCCCTTCAATGAATCAGGTTCAAAAAAGCATTTTCGCTGCTCATCAACGTGCGCAATCGTTTCCTCGCAAAAATCACCCTCAAAAACTTTCATAAAAACGATCAAAACTTATTTGAAATCCGTTCGATATAGAGTGGTTATTTGAAATCCGTTTCGATACAAGTTATTTTGCCCCACCCTGTAGTACTAGGATTATATTTATTTTCTAGAAGAATCAGAAAATACGAGATCTAGAAGAAAAATTAAGAAATTTTCAACAGGAACAAACATTGAAACTTGAATCTGCTAAAAAAGATATTCAATATGAAAATAATCGTCACTTGGCAGATCTGAATAAGAAAATGGTTATACTTCAAAAAGAAAAGTCTGAAGCAGAAGATAAAGTAAAGAATAAAAACGAGGAAATTGATACACTTAAAACTCAAGTATTGCATCTAGTAAATTTCTTTAATAAATATTTTAGGTGAACGCAATTAAAAGCTCGAAACAAGAAATACTTGATAAGTTAAATGAAAAAATACGAATCAATGGGATATTGTTGAAACAAAATGAAGAATTAAAATTGGCCAAAATGCACGAAGAAACAAGATCGGATATACTTACAACAGAATTAACAAAATCTCAAAGTCAATTAAAAGAGGTTTATTTGAAAAATTAACATTATAATAATTAATTTAGAAAGAAGAAAGAGGGCAAAGGATCGTTGAGAGAAGAAAAACATGTGTAAGTTAAATTGTTATGATCGTGAACCCTAGGTTTCTGGGCGCGACCCTCGTCAGACCGGTGACCATCGGGCACGATCACAAACACATATCCAGCACAGGTGATGTGGTGCTCCGTTCGCTCGCAAAGTAACGGCCGACAGAACCCGCTAGGAAACTATTGATGTGGTGTGGGCTTTATGAGTTTCCAACACCAAGTACCTCAATCCGGGCGGAAGAACTCGCTTGAGAAAGTGTCTGCTGAAGGCATCGAATTATCGCAGTATCACTCCGACTCCACGGTTTCTCTCACCGGAATGCCCTTGTAGTAGAGTTCGCTTGGTCTCCATTTGTTATGTTCTTGAACCCTAAGTTTCTGAACGCGGCCCTAATCAGACCGGTGACTATCGGGAACGATCACATATCCAGCACACCACAACACAAATGAATGATTTAAAAAAATATACTTGTAGGAAACTCNGTTCGCTTGGTCTCCATTTGTTATGTTCTTGAACCCTAAGTTTCTGAACGCGGCCCTAATCAGACCGGTGACTATCGGGAACGATCACATATCCAGCACACCACAACACAAATGAATGATTTAAAAAAATATACTTGTAGGAAACTCAAATCGACAATTTCGAGGTAATTGATAAAAAGGATCTAGAAGCTATGAAAAGCAGATTGATCGAATTGGAAAAAAGAAATCAACATGTTATCGACGATACGACTATGTTCAAACTTAAAGTTGAAAATTTGGAATCACAAATCAACGATAAGAATAAAAAAATTAACCAATTAGAAAAGGAACTAAATGTTGCAAAAGAAGATGGCACTAAAACCAATAATGATTTATCTGTAGAAAAGGAGAAGAATTTGAAAATGGAAACTGAAGTATGATATCTGATTTATAAGGTTATACAGGGTGACCAGTGCCGTAGCTACAGGGGGGGGGGTACCAGGGGTACCGGTACCCCCCCCCCCTTCCCCCCCTTACGGGCCGAACAACATAAAAAAATAAAAAACATAAGGGTCCCCCCTTATGATTTTTTAGAAAAAAAAGCTTGGTACCCCCCCCCTTTTAGGGCAAATTTATATAAATAAAATTTTTTGTTAAAAACGGATTTCTGGAGCACTAATTGACCATTGAAAAAAAGTTGCATTTATTTTGGGTCACCTTGTATTTTAATATATTAAAAAATATCCATTGTTTTTAGATTGGCCTTTTAATTAGACAAAAGAATACTTATGAAATGTCCAAAAATAATTTAATAGAACAAGTTAGTAAATTGTTTTAACATCTTCTTATATAAAGTGTAATGTTCGTGCGTGCATTCGGATTAATTTTTGACGGTTAGACCCAAACCCTTAATACGAGATGCCATGTTTAAGAGGGCAAAATTCTAAGGTTTTTCACACCAAAAGCAAGGGGGGTACCCCACTGAAAAAATTAGAAACGTGGGTAAAGGATCAAACAATTCCATTGACAAAATTTTTTCATACTTACCTATAAATTTTTGAAGAAAAAATATAAAGGACCACAAAAACACGTCGTGTTTCGGGCACCTCATCAAAATACGAAACGTTTTTTTCAAAAATATTTTTTGTGGAGGACTTCCCTTGTTCTAATATGGGCTTAAGATAACAGAAAGATAATAATACACTATGAATTATTGGCATGATATTATATTTTTTTAAATTTTAGATGGAAGAACAAAACAAGAAGAATGAAGATCTTATCCATTGGATTCGACAAGCTAGTTTAAAATTACAAAATCAAAAAAGTTGTTTTAAATGTAGAGAAAAAAAACTTCTGCTAGAAAATGCAACTCAAACCGAAATAGAAAATTTGCCAAATGGAAGATTGTTAAATATGAATCAAGATATAGGTTTTATTGATGACCAAGCAATTTTAAGCTCTCATCCTTCTGGCGATTCTCTTCTAGACGTTGAAACACCATCTAGTAGCAATCAAGCATCAACGCCAATATCAAATATTAAAGTTGAAACAAGGAATGATTCATCAAAGGATCCAGTAACAAGACCTGTATTGCATCCTACATCATCTTTAATGGAATCTACTGATGCTACAACTAATTCAGTTTCATGATTATTTGTAGGGAATTTGAATCTGTTGGATAGTTCAGTTGTCGGTTTTTTCGCATTTCAAGTTAGCTCGCTAAATTTGACTGGTCCAACAAATAAAACTGCAATGAATGCATCCGTCAAGACTGAAATTTTGGATAATGATGTCATTATAACAAAGGAAATAAAAGGAAAAGAGTCAAGAAAGAAGCAAGCAATAAAACAAGAGTCAACTTGTTTAAATTTGAATCAGACATCTGCAACTTCATCTACATCAGCCTCTTTAACTAATACCTCAATTAATCATACTGATTTGGGTACTTTAGCATCTTCGTCGTTAAATTCTATTAGCTCAAATTATACTAGAGATCCACTTGTTCGGTTGCAAGAAATGGTCATGCCGACATGCGTGCCTCGACGATCTATTGAGCTCACGCAAAATGAGGATACAATACAATCTGCTTATGAATTTTGGAATAACCTCACATCTCAACAGAGACAGCATGTGGAACAATGCCTACAAAATTATGGTGTATCAGTAGATATTCAATCAAATCCACAATGTAAGTTTATTTTTTATAAGGGAGTTCTATTAAACCTCTACTTCTAATACCTAAAAGCAGGGGTATCGGTTTGGTTAGTGGTATTTGGTTAACCGAACCTGTTGCGATGGCCTTTAGCTAGGGCTACCAGATTTCAAAGTCTAGATTGAAACTGCAACGTTAGATAGGCCTTTACAATGTTTAAGCCAAAGATTTATAAGGCGTTGCATCGTCACGAACAAATTTTGCATCATTTGTAAAAAAGCATCTGGTAACGCTACCTTTATCCTATATCCTCCTGACGAGTCCTAACAAGGACAAAACACCCAGCTCGCATCAGTGATGTGCGGAGCTGGAAATCGCAATTCCTTTTCCTAAATGTCCCAAAGTCATAAAAACGGTTCCATATAACATGAACCCTTAATCTTAAAATACTGGGATCGAAACCGGAACACTTCAATTTTAAAAAACCAACTTTGGAACCGGAACTGATTCATTCTAACGGTTCTTGCACATTACTGGCTTGCATATTACACTTCTATTTTATTCGGGGGAGGGGGGTAAAACCAGTGTTATAATATAGCCAAATTTAGCTATGATATTTTTTGTCAAAAAATATTTTAAAAATTAATTCCACTATTTAGATGTTTTAGATTTTGTAACTATAGCTAAAGAGATATTGCTCCAGATTCCGATTGGACAAATTTTACCTCAACGAATCCAGCCAACTTCAATCTCGGTCAATAGATCAAACTTATTAAATAATATTCAAATGGCGATGAGCCATCAATTGGATCCCAATTTGCATAATTCTGAAAGAAGCAATCTACATCAACAAGGTTTAATAACAAACACAAATCATCAGCAAATGTTGAGAATACATGGTCCACATGTTATGTCACAAATGCCAAACTTCAGTCAAAATTCTATGCAGCAGTTTTCTCTTCAGGGTATGCTATTATATTAAGTTTTTCGAAAAGTTTGCGACTTTTTACATGAATTTTGGACCCGAATTTTTTTCTAAAAATGACCCATATAGAAAATGGCAACGCTAAGGTTCCATTTTGAAGGTGGGGGGCCAAATTACCAAAGGATCCCTTTATGTTTTTTAAATTTATGACTAGCGCTTCCGGCGCTAGTCGTAATTTTTGTTGGAAAAATGAAAAAATTAAAACATTTTGGGTGAAAAAATAGCAAAATTTGGTCATTTTTGGTGAAAAAATTTTGGTCAAAAACATAAGGGAGACCATTAGAAGAAAAAATTTTCATTTTTTCGATTTTGGAGGCCATGGCCCCTGCCCCCCCCCCTGTTCCCGCCCTTAGCGTCGTTTATGGGTGGAGAGGCTACCATTTAACTCATATAAGAAAAAATCGCATAGTTGGCAACTGGCATAAACCTTAAATCATATAAATCACATCTCGCATAAAAATCGCACACACACGTCATGCGAGTTTTTCTTATGCGAGTTAGGTGGTGTTGGTTTGATTTATGTGCGTTGGTACTTATGTCACATACACTCCATGCGAGTTACAATTTATGCAAGTTTCTCTTATGTAAGTTAGGTGGTAGGAGCGCCTCCAGCGCTGATGGAATATCCGAGGGTAACTCATAGCGGCACTCCATAATGTTTATCTATTAGTTTATCACCAAGATTTAAAAAATATTTAAAAATGCTCATATATGTTTAAATATAATATTTTAGCTGTTTATATGCCAGTGCTACAACAAGAATCTAATATGTTAAGACAAACTCAAATAAATGCTAACCCAGATGTTCAGGCTTTCATTGATACTTATGGTAGCCTTCAGAATTTTCCTAGATAATTTGTAAAAAAGCTTTATGTTTGAAATTCTAATTGTTGTAAATTACTACTTTCTATACAGTTTTTTATACAGTGTGTGCGAAAATTATCCGACCCCCTATAGTAACATATATCTAGATACTTTTTTCGCCATAACTTTTGATAGAAACAACCATACGTCGAGATCTTGGTGTTATTTAAAAGCTACAAACGTGAGCTTTAAAAAGACACCAAGATCTCGATGTATAGAAGTCCCTAACAAAAGTTATGGTAAGAAGTATCCAACTTTAGGGGTCGGATAATGTCCGCACATCCTGTATATTGCCATAAAAAGCTCTTGCCATATTGCACATGTAAACGATTGCCATATTGTACATGTATACTCTTTAAAATTTTATTTTATTTTTAAATAAACCATCTTATAAAAACAAATTAATCTCTGAATCCATTTATGGAATAATTTAAACGGTTCAAAATTTATTAGGCGAAGCTATTTGTTGAAAGTTTTTTTGTAATCGAATTATATTATACTATATTATAAGTTCAGCTTTAAGCCATAACGCACTCCCATTTCAGACATCAATAATTGTAAACGTTCGTCAACAGTTGTATTGGTATTGATTTTTGATACAAGTTTAGACCAATCGAGAATATCCAACTGAGTTTTTGCGTGACGCCTTAAATGACACGCCCTTGAAAAGATAAAGGTCTCAGAACACAAGTCTATAACACTTCTTCTGTGCTTCAAGTTTAATTTGTTTAGAGAGCTTAATGGTAGAAGTTTTATAAAAATGTTCAAAAGTGCGGTCCTTTAAGCCACCCTGTAGTAGGGTTAAACTTGAAGTCCAGAAGAATCGTTACAGTCGACCTTTATATGTTCAAGTAAGTGTATTTAAATTAAATTGTTTTTAAATACATCATTTATATTTTAAAAAATAATCCTACCGATAAAATTGAAGCTCTTTGATTTTGTCTCTCATAGTTGCATTAAAAATTTCAATCCTTTCACGTAGAAATCCAATCTAAAATAATCATAATTTACAGGACATGCAGCGGTGAGCACACAAAATAGACGTTCACCCTAATTGGTTATTGACGTGTACTGACAAGGGCGGTCCACGAACCTTGGGACTCCCTGTATAAATCATAAATATTTACTTCTGGTATTGTCACAAAAACAATAGTTTTTATATTTGTTTGAGATATATCATTTTCTTCGTTAACATCTTTATCTTCTAAAATATCAAAAATGTCGTCAATTTCAGTGTGGATGGATTTTGCAACAACACGCACAGAGTCTTCATTGTAACATCTAACCATATCATAGCCCAATATAAAAAATATTGTAGAGATTTGTGGCCTGAGACGATTAAGTGGCTTCATAAAAGCATTGTTAAGGACCATTTTTACAAGGCTAAATAAATTGCTATTTTAACACGATAACCTTTTTTGTACCTTGGAATTGTAGGAAATTCGGCTCGGATAATAAAAGCATTTAGAAGCGACGATTCATCAAATCCAGTCAACAACGAATCTGCCAGTAAGAGATGTTTACCTTGTTCTTGGCCCAGTTTCATATCAATATTTTGAAATTGTGCTTCTAATTCACATTTTCTTGCTCTACGCTCTTCGCTAGCTAGTTCAGCTTCGGGATTCATCCTCTTAAAATAATTATCATTTAAAAGTGTGTTCACAAACCATTACCTTCACAATTGGCACTGGAACATCAGCATGGGGGTAAGTTTCTTTAAGACTTTCTTCTATATCCTCTATCTCGACTTTTTTCTAAACTTATTTGAATTTATAATATAAAAATTTAGCATAAATACTGTAAGACGGCTTCTTGATTGTACAATGCATAGCTTCTTTTTTAACACATTTATGCCAGAGGCTTTTTGAAATGTTAAAATCATGCTCCTTAATTCATTAATTTGTGATTGTAATGATGAAGTAGTTTCAAGCGACACATTTTGCGCATCAACTAAACCAATAGAAGATGTATCTGTACTTGTTGGCCGATCTATTTCATATTTTTCTTCTTTAATTTCATATTTAGCATATTTGTTAGCCTAGAAAAGTATTAGGTATACAAATAATTTTTAGATCAGATAAAAACTTATAAGATTAAATAAAAAAATTTGAAGATGAATTTAAAACCGTACCTTTCCACAATTTGATGAAGTAAAATCTTTGAAAGTCTCATATATATGATTTGGTGATGATGAAGAAGGTGAATGTTCATATATAGACATCTCCATATTATAATCGTCATTAATATCTGGCATAAATTCTTGCTCTGCGTGTAATAGAGAAGTTTGTACAATGCGATTTGCTTCTCCAATCGATTCAAGAATTTCTTCTCCCAAACAATAATGTGCGCCATTATGAGGCTTATCAGCACTTCCCCATGGCAAAATTTCACCATCCGGAGTTAGTCGAAGCTTGGGTACATAATGTTTTCCTTTAGAAGCTAAAAGTCTACATTTTACACTGTCCCCTGTGGTTGTGCACCAAAAGAATTTTCTTTTAGATACAATAACCATAAGCGAAAACTGTATCCAGAAAAAAGTGCCTAAGGACAAGAAATTTGGCCCGGGATCGACGGCAAACAAAATTTCTGAAAAAGTTTTTCCACAATACAACCCCACATACCCGATATAAAAGTTGTAGCCCCTAGTGTATGTTGTCAAGACTTTTGCTATAAAAAATAACAATAAATTATTTACCACATAAGCGTTTGCAGTCCAAACAATTAAAATAAGTAAATGGTGGCTTGGCTTGATATATATGTTGAAATCGTTGGAAAGTGTAAGCATGACCAGGAATAAGCTCACTTGATATAGTTATTCTTGGAACAGAAGACTGCTTTGAGTTTTGAAATTCTGAAGACGTAGATGCATTATCTTCAATTAAGTTCTTAAGAGGAATT
Organism: Acrobeloides nanus; assembly: GCA_900406225.1. Classification (NCBI taxonomy): domain Eukaryota; kingdom Metazoa; phylum Nematoda; class Chromadorea; order Rhabditida; family Cephalobidae; genus Acrobeloides; species Acrobeloides nanus. The sequence continues at coordinate 109,822 of OZJO01001044.1, read as the reverse complement.
GTGCTAATAATAGCACGATTGTGAGATTTAATAGGATTTGAAGGTCTTCGTCGACCAGTTCTCTAAATTATAAATGTTACAGAAAAAATGAGGTCTTCTAAATTACAAAAGTCTTCGCCACTCGGCTATGTGGGCTTATGAATAAAAATCATAAAATTACTTTATAAGACTTACGTTAAAATGATTTAAGGAGTCAACAAATTTTCCTTGAAGGGTACCCCCATAATCTTGGTGTCATTTTTCTTCCCTCACCGAGCCCTATCGATTGGTATACCGTGACGAGATCGGAAATAAGGTTACGGAGATTGGTGGCACTAACAAACATGCATAGCACGTTTAATATTTAAGGATCTGGAACTTTTTAATTTTGTTATTTTAAATTCGAAAATTAATTTCGACCAAAAAATTTTGTAAAAAATGCGCCACAACAAGATCAATAATCTAGTTATGGTTTTGAATTTGTTTGTTTATTACAACGAAAACCCTTTTTATTACATTCAAACTATATCTTTTTTCTTTTATACTATAAAAAGGAGGTTTTTCGTTGGCTCTGTCGATGGGAAGTGTGTAAAACTCGATTCTTTGTTTTTGGCGATTGTATTTGCGGTTTTTTGTGTTCAGAAAATTGTCAGGAAAGCGTAAATTTAGACAATTTTCTGCCATTTTTTGATTGCTGTTTTACTTTGGTGCAATATTGTGGTTGTTTTGTAGTATAAATTGAATAAAGAAAGTTTCAGTTTTGATATTTTTATGGCACTAGGAACGAATTTCACTTCACGGAAACTAGATTCTAATTTCCGTGAAATTAGATTCACGAATCTAGTTTCCGAAAGTGAAATTCGTTTTTAGTGCCTCGAAAATATTTCCGACAACTGCAACGCATTTTCGACGTCGGAAATCGGATTTTAGACGTCGGAAATGCGCTGCAGTTGTCGGAAATATTTCCGAGGCACTAAAAACAAATTTCACTTTCGGAAACTAGATTCGCGAATCTAATTTCACAGAAATTAGAATCTAGTTTCCGTGAAGTGAAATTCGTTCCTAGTGCCATTTTTATCGGGTTTTCACCCGCATTTATTTCCTCTTTTTAGACCGTTTAGTTCAGCGTCACGAGAAGTTAGAGACGTAGTAACGTTTACTACGCAAGACCGATCGCGAAGACCTACGGAAATCCATTGCGTGTTGGGCGGAAATAAAAGTTCGAGACCGATTGCGTGGATCTGGTGGAAATCTGTTGCGCTTTTGGGTGAAATAAAAGGTCAGAGCCTTGCAGATAAGACCCAGGGAGTTAGGCCAAAACTTCTGAATTTTATAATCTTAATTAGAAATCGAAATTTCGTTAGATCATTAGGGTATTTTTATAGATTTAAATTTCTTACAACAAATTTTCCGCCACAACAATGGGGATGTCCACCTGGATTTTCTGCATCCCCAACAAGTTTTCCATTGTGAAGCCAAATGATGCTACCAACTAGAGGTAGTTGTTGTATTGGAATTCCTTGACGTTCTAAAAAAGAATATTAGCATTGTAAAAATGTTTTCAAGGGATGGTTCCGAGTAGGGTGGATGGGATCCAGAAATCAAATCCAATTTGGAATTTCAATTTTTCGGAATTGTCGAATCTCATTTTTTGTGTTAGTTTTTTATATGTTAAATCTCAATCAAAATATCTTTTCTTACTTAGTTCATCCCTATATTGTCTGCAGCCCAAACATCTAAAATATTCTCTTCCTGGAGCTTCATTTCCTTTAAAAAATTCATATGGCATATCGTTTATTTGTATTCTTTGGTTCCCAATAAAATTGAATCCTGGAATCAATGGATTATCTCTTTCTAGTTGCAATAATTTGGCCTTCACAGTTGAATCAACAGGGAATTTGGGGTTGAGTGTTTCATTATTATCACTGGTTATATCTTCATCAAAAATAGGATTTTTTGAGCAATCATTTTGATCATCTTCATTCTTTACATTTGAAGCTTGTAATTTAGATAACTCTAATAATTGTTGAAGAGTTTGTTCTAGAGTTGATTGCTTTTCGTGTTTTGAATTCATTAATCTACTATAAAAAAGTTTGAACAAACTTGGTTAATTTTTTAATCCAATTTATAAGCAGAAATAAAATAAATTATTTGCGATCATTTGTTCTTTGAAATAGAAATGACAATAGAAACGTTTATGTGATATATAATGGTATACGAACCAAACGGTACGCAGCCCCCGAGGGACTGCGTGAAATTTAGATAACAGCGCTGTTCACGAAATAAAATTCTTTTATTTACTGGTTCTCCGAAGGTGACTTGACAATGAATGGCCCCCTAATTTGTCGTATCGGGAAAAAATTAAAGGAAAAAAAATTCGTATTTGGGCGGCTTCGCCGCCCAAAAATACAAAGGACCAATTCTTATTTCAGGGTCCATTACACTTCCCCCTGCGCATGTATGTTATCTAGGTACATAAAAATTACCTAGGCTTTAAATTTTTAGCGCATGCCCACCCCTTTAAGGCCTATCTTCGATATTTTGAGATAATTCCTCTTAAATCAAACGTTCCCGCGATCGTCTGGACACACAAACATTACTTTTATAGCAGTAGGAACAATATTGTTGTTTAAATAAAAAAAATAATGCTCGGGTTGCTCTGATCAATATAAAAATGCATCATATCTATAGGTTTTCATATGAGGAGGCAGAAAGGACAACAACTAGAATAGCAAAAGAGTGCTAGGCAGGACCTCTGATGTGTCTTGCCTGACTTTCATTGATGCCCATCACTCTATGCTGCTGGTCTATGCATAGATTGTTGCCGGAAGGAGCTACACAATAAAACCACCATCTCATACTTTCCGTCTCGTAATATCACATGTGGTCCTGCAGGCCGGCACCGCTATAGACATGAATACTAACAAGGAACACTAGGGAAATATTAGACCTAGATTGTTTTGGAATTGATTATAAAATTTACAAATAGGAACCAAGAAACCTAGCGCCTTCGGCGGTCGGGCTCTTTCGGCCTAGCTTTTGGAAGGGTCGCCCTTCGACCAGTTTATTACATAACAAACCCTTGTTGAGTAATGAACTCTAAAAAATAAAAAAATGCACAAATTTTTCAGCCACTTTCTTTTTACTTTTTCCATTCCCTCTTCATTTTCATTCCTTTTCTCTTTTTCATCAACTAACTTTTCCATCTCATCGTTGAATAATGAAATAAAATTTTTTAAATTATCCATAATGGATCCCCCCTCCCACGGTGTAGCCATTTCAGAGGGCTAATTTTTCCAAAAATTGTTTTCCTAGGGAAATTTTGATTTTTTAAAATGAAAAATAATTAATAATTGCTTAAAAGTTCGGGGTATTGGACAAAAGCGCTCAAATTCGCATAATTTCCTAGTTCAAAATTTTTTGAAACTAGTCTCCATGGATTCTACATGAAAAATGGCATGGAAAACTGTGGTCGATTGTCGAAAATGACCTTAAAAATTGATCTAAATCGACTAAAACAAAATTCAATGATTCCGTAGAGATTAGTGATTGATCCCGTCCCGAAAATCCCGGGATTTTTGGCATCCCGTCCCGAANGTATGTTCCCTGTATTCCCCATGAAAAATGGCATGGAAAACTGTGGTCGATTGTCGAAAATGACCTTAAAAATTGCTCTAAATCGACTAAAACAAAATTCAATGATTCCGTAGAGATTAGTGATTGATCCCGTCCCGAAAATCCCGGGATTTTTGGCATCCCGTCCCGAATCCCGACCTTCCCAGACTCAATCCCGTCTCGAGTCGGGATAAAAAACACACCCCTAAAAATACCCCTCCCCCTAAGTTTTTATACCCCTAAAATGGATTAAAAAATGATAAAAAATGGGTTAAATTTTTTAAAATATCCTGTGATGCAGAAAAAATCACGCGCTAACAGGAGCGCGATTTTTTTAATCAATTTTTGAAAAAATCACCTTGGCCTCCTTTATGTTTTTTTCAAAAATTTTCGAAAAAAACTGAAGGGGGGACCAAAGTAAATCCCGTCCCGAAAATCCCGGGAATTGATCCCGTCCCGGATCCCGAAAATCCTGCCATAGCCCATCCCGAAAAATCCCGTCCCATCCAAGAGGTCAATCCCGAACTCGGAATCGAATATTAGTAGAGATATATCGAATTTTTTTAGCCGCATGTACAAACGACCACTAATTATGGGACAACCTAATAAACATATGAACCAGCATTGTGCAACAAAAAATTCGCTTTCAGCGCTGCTTGCCTTACCTTCAAATTTAAAAAAATTTTCATCGGAGATCGAAATTTTTTGAGCATTTTCGGCTTAAAAAAATATTTTCAAAAAAATTTTTCGCTCCTTCAGCGTGAAAAAGCATAATAGGGACCAAAGTGGTTTTGAGATTTTTTTGAGAAAATCGAAAAAAATCACTTTGTCTTATGTTTTTGCTCAAAATTTTGGAAAATTTTCGTTTTTTCGTATTCCCTTTGGTTCCATTTAAAAAGCGGGCGTCTTTCAGATTAAAAAGCTCTCACAAACATGTGCACAGATATATATCATTTGTCCTCATTCCTTCCGTATGGCACTAGTTGGAACAACAAATAGATATAATCATCTAAGCAGAACAATATTCAGTATGTAATTTTTTCTGGCAACGCTATTAGTCAATGGATATATCATTGCTGAGTGTAACAACGCTGTTTGAAATTTTTGGAAGAATTTTAGATTTTTAAAACTTTGTAAAAAAACTCAGAGTCAAGATGATTCAGAGTATTTGGATTTTTTATTTGATATACAGAGTGTTAATAAATACATTCCACCATTAATATTATCATGATTTTCTTCATAAAGAAATTTTTTCACAAAAAGTGACGTTCTAAAAAGTTGTTCCTGGGATCACAAATTTGTAGAACATCACCTTTTGTAAATTCCTCTTATGAAGAAAATCATTATAAATATTAATGAGGGACACATTATTTATTAACAACCTGTATATTAAATATCTTTATTTTGAACGGGAAATCTTTTCTAAACGATTATCTTTATTTTTTTATTTGGAACATCTTTATAACAAAGATTTTGTGGAGTAGGGATTGTTATAAAGCCTTAGGGCTAAATTCAAACTATTATTTCCATTATCATACAAATAAAATAAATATGTAAATATTCAAGTCAAATATATACATTCTTAACCCCGTAATGTTCGTCCCCACAGTTTAGTACTAATTACTTTTCTCAGTCCTCTTGATCGCGGATACCGCGAGTGGTGCGCCATAGGCGCTCCCGAACAAACAACGCACCCCAGAGAGGATCCGTTAAATTATTATTAAAAAGAAGACTTGGTACCCCTGATTATAAGCGATTAAAAATCGACAGATTGAAATGAGAATAAAAAATGCTTAGTTTTTTAAAAGTATATAATTTTATTAAAGCAAATTATATACCAATATACAGGGTGGTCCAATTTTTCGTAACCCTAAATTTGCGCATAACTTTTTTAAAATAAGTCCGGTTTGATAACTTTTGGTTTTAATTTTATCTAGAGACAAAAGGAAAACGATTCATGTCAAAAAAATCGAAAAAGAAAATTATTTAAAAACTTGATTTTTTTTCACCTTGGTCCCCCAATGGGTAAAAAAATCGAATTTTAAAAATTTTCTCCAAACCGGCTGATTTTTTTGTATTCTGGAGTTTTTAGACCCCAGAATACAAAAAAGTTCTAATTCGTCTAAGTTTTTGATTATAAAAACTCTTTTTTTATGATTTTTTTTCATGAATCGTTTCTCTTTCGTACCTGGATGAAATTAAAACCAAAATTATCAAAATGGACTTATTTTTAAAAAGTTATGAGTAAATGTTATCGTTACGAAAAATTGGACCACCCAGTATATTTAAAATAAAATTTTAGCACCGTAATTATTTTCTATCTCACGTAATAGAACACGTAATCTTCCATCCACGGAATCTACTTCACAAGTGGGCGATGTTGCTACAATTTTGGCCCAATCCAATAGTTTTATATTTACATTGGAATTTGGGCTAAAAAAAAATTTAAGTTATTAATACTCATAATTTTATAATAACCTATTATCTTGCGCATGTCGAATTCTGTCACGCATTGCTTCATTAAAAACTTCAAGACGCTCTCGAATAAAGCCCATCTAAAAATGAATGTTTTAATCAGTGGCGTAGCCACAGGGAGGGGGGGGGGGTACCGGTACCCCTCCCCCCTTATGGGCCGAAAAGCATAAGAAAAATAAAAAACATACGGGTCCCCTCTTATGATTTTTTAGAAAAAAAAGCCTGGTATCCCCCCCCCCTTTTAGGGCAATTTTTTAGAAACAAGGCTTGGTACCC